>KN823189.1:18413-49450 GCA_000827465.1 Tulasnella calospora MUT 4182
CAAAAGATGATCTATTGAAATAGAAGGTGGTGAGACAACGAGACCCAAGCAGGAAACGAAACTAAGCACCGTCAAGATTATTCAGTTTTGATTGAGATGATTGGACGTCGGGCTTGATATCTGCGAACGTAGACAAAGAAGCTGGTAACAGAGAATCCGGTTTACCTGTGGTTCTGCGCTCAATAGAACTGAAGAAGTATCATCCCCTGCAACGCCACAAGTCAGAGGTTTGAACCGCAGAGATACGGTCACGCATGCTCGCCTGCTGGGTTCAACATTTCCGCGGGTTTCCGACCGCATTGGTGGATGCAACAAGCCGACGTCACGAGAGGAGCTCCGGATGTCTGGCCATGCGGACAGGCGCAAGTATGCAGACCCCGGGTGTCCTGCCTATTAATTGGAGGTTTCTCAAGTCAGCTGATGTTCAAACGAAGATTTAACAGTCGACACACCCCATGCGGTATATTCCTTCCAACTCCAACAACTGATCTGGCAAACATGGATAGCGATGAGCCTGAAGAACGAAACAGGACGAAAGGAAAAACGCACTTTCAGTGTCCCTCAAGCTACAACAGGAAGTGTGTAAACATTCAGCTTGAATGGACCAAGAACCATAGGGTTTCAAGGCTGATGAAAACGCATCAAATGATCAGAAGTAAAGCCATCGAGAGTCGGTTTGCGTCGAACGAAACTCTGAGAAGCATCACCCCTTTCACACCACGAATCAGACCTTAGAACCGAAGGTATAGGATTGTCTGCGCTCACCTGGCGGGTTTGACGCTTCCACGGGGGCCCGCTGCATTGTCGTACGCAACAACCCATCCGGGTGTGTAGGGTAGGAGCCATTTGCCACGGGAGAGGCCATGTGCCGAAGGGCGATCCGACCAGTTCTGTGTCGTCCATCCTGAATTGATTAGGGATTCCAAGTCAGCCGATGCCATCGCGGTAGGATTTGGGCCGGCCGACCCACCCTCATGCGGCATATTCCTTCCAATCCAAAGGCAGTATCTACGTAAAAGCAAGTGAGCGTGGCGCTTGCGCACAATCGAGGGACATCTGGATACCCGAACATGGCTTGAGGCGACTGGGGAGCACCAAGCCAACCTGTTCACCCAAACGAGACAGAATCAGGACGGAGCAGGAAGGCGAGCACTCATCGGCGGGTTTGATCATTATCTGAAAGGCAGAAAAAAAATGGTCAACACGCGTTCGGAAGAAGGGGGAGGAGGGAAGAAAGATAAAGCGACGCCAAGAACAGGTTAACACTCACCGAGAAGGGGGGAAGATATTGCAGTTTCGTCGAGGCTGCGTGCGTGCTTCGTCAATGTCCAGGACCGCCACGAGGAGGCGCACGACTCCGACTTCGAGTCCCATCAACCTAAGAAGCGCCACCTCCTGAAACATAGCTAGTCAGACCTTAGAAACGGAGGGAGAAAAGGGGCGGTACTTGCCTGACGGGTGTGACGCTTCCGCAGGTGTCCTCCGCATTGTCGTACGCAACACCCATCCGGGTGTGTAGGCTAGGAACCATTTTCACAGGAGAGGCTATGCGCCGAAGCGCGATTAGACCAGTACCCGTGTCGTCCCATTCCTGGATTGATTGGGGACTTCAAGTCAGTCGATGCCAGCGCGTTAGGATTTGGACCGGCCGACCCACCCTCATGCGGTATATTCCTTCCAACCCAGAGACGATATCTACTTGAGAGCTAGATGAGTGTGGCACGAGATCGTCTTCCGGAGTGACCAGATACCTGAAATCGCTTGAGGGGCTTGGGGAGCATCATGCAAGCCTGTTCCAGCGAAACGAGACAATAAAGTCAGAAAGAAAAAGGAGCAAAGCACCAATAAGCACGTCCGTTCGTCATCTGAAATGCAACAGTAATCGTCAATGCTCGTTCGGACGGGAGGGAGTGGAGGGAGGACGAGGGATGTCCCGTTTTGGTTCATTTCCGAATGGGGTGTGGTTGGAGAAGGCGGGTTGTCTTAGCAGGGTTCTCCAGTAGAACCCCCGGAGTGGGAAATTGTGTTGAACTTCAACCAAGTACCAATGTTGTTCACTATACTGCAATGAAGTTTCACCACAGTGCCCCTTTGCCTCATATTAAAACTTCAGTGAGCTACAGCGAGTGTTCATTGATACTTCCAGAATACTTCACCAAGCCTTCACTGATGCTTCACCATCACTTCTCTGAGACCCCACCGATCCTGCACTGAGTTTTCATTACTATTACACTGTAATTACATTGAACCTTCACTGGAGCTTTGCCAAACTTGTGCTGTATGTTTATTGTAAGTCATGCAAAAATGTAAACAGAACTTGTCTATAATGATACTGGGCCAGAAATTCCATCTAGGGGCAAGATAAAATCAAACCTAAGGGAAACTAATTTAAGACATGTCAGCAGATGTCAGTATTTACCAGATGATGGGAGACAGGTGCTAAAGGCAATGTGTAAGTTTTAGAGCTTGTTGCTACTGCAAGTTGAGAGCAAAAATTCCAACAAAGTGAGCACATGCCGACTTATCAGGTCCCAGAGTGACGCCCCATAGTCATTGAGTGTGAGGACAGGGGTACAAACGAAAGAGGAGAACGTGGGAGTGTCCTCTCAAGAGCGTTGGCTGCTGGCTGCCGAGAAGGGAAGATGGGTGGACACACGGAGTCGAGCGGGAAGGAGACAACGGAATATGATACAAGTAATCGTGAACGAGGTAGCAGAATACATGCGGTAGCTACACGTATATATACACAATGAGCGTGGCGGAGGAAAGGGACACCGCGCGATGAAGAAGCACTGAGTCGGAACTCAGAGGAACATTGAGTGGTGTCAGACCTCGACGTCGGTCAGAGGGCTGGTACTGAGACTAGAGACTTGGGGTGCTGAGGGTGCAGGTCGTTACTGAGTGGTAAACAGAGAGAGATCCCTAGGCGAACGTATTCACGCTAGGACGAGGACTGGGGGAGGTACTTTGACTGGTAGTATACAAGAGGCAAAGTGAGGAACAACCCTCCTCACCTAGGCGGCTAGTATTTATATACACGAGAGACGTAGAGAGAAAGGACCGGAAGGTGGCGGAATACAAAGGAACGTTCTACAACCCATGACCGTAGCTTACTGAGAAACATGCGAATACCGCACGGCGCTGACTGATGCGCTGACGAATCCATCACTTCAATGCCTCGTGTAGTATGGTGGGCGAAACCCGGATATAACTTAACTTATCCCCTGTCTCCGATCCGTCGGCGTCCTTGATAACATCACATCTCACCAGGGTCGTGACAAGTGGAGACACAGAGCTGAGACACAATCTGAGTTCCATCGCTTGAACACGAACAATAGTATGAGTAAACGAACATGACAGGTGACATCCTTCAGTGAGTGAGCGACTCATGCGACAGAGGCGGTGCAGGCCGATGGCTCTGATGGTCAACTCATGTGGCGGAGGCGGCACAGGGCGGCGGCTCTGACATTGAGATCCTAGGTTACTAGTACAGGTGGAGCATTGGATCTGTTTCATTCTCAACATCTGTACAAGTCATAGACTAAGTACACTAACTATCACTCATCCACATCTACTTCCATATGATCCTGTGCTTCCTCCCCCATTTCTGCATGACGTTGTGCTGCACGCTCCTCACGTATAGCTTCTCCCCGGCGTGCCTGACGTTCTGCCTCACCTTTCCGGAAGGTCCAGTCCTTTGCCCTCAGGAAGAGGATACAATAGAGTAGAAAATCGAAATTGTAGTTGGTCATCCGGTTCAGGGTTCCCTTGTATCCATCAAGCCATGCATTCAATTGCTCAGCAGCCTCCGTATTGAATGCTTTCCTTGTAACCCATCGACCATTGATCTCCTCTTGAATAATTAGATCCGGCTGAGATCCATCAGCAGGTGCTGGATTACACCGTGACCGACAAAGGATGTCAGAGACTCGGTGACCGATATAGTGCCAGGCATCCACAATGAGGCGAACATCCTGAACCCAAGGGCTATTTGGGTTCTGGGTAACAAGATGCCGGAGGAGGAAGCAAGCCCGATCGTAGGCAAGGTAGTCTGGCCGTAGGTGAGCTACATCGTTGGGAAAGAGGCGATGGAGCCAGCTTGCACACTGACTCTCACTCTCAGAGACGTAGAACTTGGTGGCTGCAATTGGGTAGCCACAAGCCCAGGTGAGAGTCTGGATGCAATGGGTTCGTGTGGCTTGAAATGTATGTCGTACATTTCCATCGACTGGAGCTGCAGGGTCATTGGCAGGAAGTGTGGGCATTGGAGGGAGTGGTGCATGGGGAAGGACTGGAGCTTGGCCATTAGGGTTTGGTCTTGCCTGGGTACGACGTTCTTTGGCTCGGCTAACTGAGTAGACAGAAGTCCTTGCGAACCGTGTGTTCCACTTTTGATGGAACTCTTGGTGGGTTGGACGAGCGCAGACCTTTGAGCCCTCCACAACAGCATCATTGCAACCAACAATCCCACACATTCTGTTATAAGCAGAATGATCCTCACAGAATCTGGCTTGTTTGAAGTCCAGAGGTGGATTGCGGCAGGGTTCTTCAAGTGGAGCATTGCAGAGCTGTGATTGGATTAGTAATGAGTCAGACTATGTGTTGTACTGCTTACTGCATGTCCTGCTTCTTTCCCATCCATAACTGCCAGACGAACGACTCTTTCCCCTTCATCATTTGCCAGAACCGTTGGTCGAGCGACATTAAGGATATTATCAAGGGCAGCTGCATCCGGATCAGCGCCTTCTCCATCTGGTAGCTGAAGCTCCTCCCCATCGTCAGGTAATTCAGCAACTGCATGGGCTCCACGTCCTTGCTCGGCATTTGCACGATAGCGTTTGGTGTGAGTGCAGTCCTTGCACGTATGAGAAAGAGCACCTGGCAGGATGCCCCTTTGACTGGTGATGAACCACTCATTTGCCTCGGTTATGAGCTCCTCGATGGTGGGATCAAAAGTCGTATTGAAGGCACTGGTTGTTTCAGGCTCAAGCTCGGTCCAGGTTTGACCCAACACTCGAACCATGTGCTCAGCAAACATTCGGTAAGACTGTTCGTCGGTTAGGGCTGCTGGCTCGGCTGCCTGCTGATTGAATGCCTGGATAAATCCGTTTGGACCATAGGTCTTGTTGAACCAAGCAGCGTAACCCGAGAATGTTTGGTGCTGAAGGACCATCTGTGCCTGTGCAATTGCAACTGCCCTTTCGACCCACAATTTTGCCGGTTTGGAGATGCGCAAGTACTGGGTATCATCAACATAAAACTGGCGCAACTCTCTAGTCTCGTCATCCTTCTTGACCACCCGGTCAGGAAAGTAGTCAGCGCCACATCCATAGCAGTGCCCCACTGAGAGGCGGGCTTGGACTTTTGAGTATGATGTGGTGATGAGAGTCACATCGATATCATCCCGGCGGCGCTGGAGAGGCCGATTGCGCCCATCAGCATCCTTACACCAGATGCACCTGGTTCTCTTTGTCAGCAGAAGTGGTTTGACAGAGATACCATCCACTAGTGCAGCCCTTGCCCGTGGAAGCTCTTGGATAATCCGCGGAAGATCCGTACGGAGGTTGTCGAGCTCCTCTCCAGTTGGCATGAGTGGCTCCTCTCCTTCTGCATAGAAGCTATCTGAAGCCACCATCCTCATGACTTCAGTGTTTGCGCTTTGGGACCAGCCGGTTTGTTGTCTGTTGCTATTCTGGGATCGATGAAGTCTCAAGAGTGGTTGAACCCCAAGGCATGCTTCAAAGACCGATAGGACATGATGGACTGATGCTGTGCCTGGAAAGTACTGAGCAATGCGGTTGAAATCATTGAGAGAGAGCATTTTCTTAGGAAAGAGTCGGTGAGAGGAAGTTCTTTGGTGTGAGGTGGCAGATAGAGTGGGAACTTGCCAACAGTTCAGATAGCGATCATGTAACCACACCGCTCCCTTGCGCATTCTTTCCCCAAGACAGAACAACATAACATTAAAGCGAAGGGACCGTTCTACATACGACTATAGATAGAGATACATAGAGTACTAATGATCATCCTCAACGGCCTCGACGAACCTTGCCACTCTTCTCCCCTCTTCTCCGGTCATTGTCAAGGTCCTCCGAGTCCAAATCCGATGTGCCCCGCCGAGAGGCCCGTGGCGAAGAGCTTCCCCGGCGGCGGCCACGGTGCTCTCCAGAACGAGACCCCTGTGGCCTCCGATCGCGAGCCCGATCATCCACCTCTTCAGACTCGCCCGACTCATCAATCGGCCCCTGACGAGTGTACCTCCCGGTTTTGTCGAGTGCGATAACGGACTTGAGCTTGTTGAATAGGAGCTTGTTGAGATGTGGAAAGCGTTCCTCTTCCTCCCCAGTATCCTCATTCACGACCGTATCGTTAGGATTCTTCGACCAAGCGTAGACAATTTTCGCGCCTTTCAGCTCCTTCTTAGACCACCGGTTGCCAAGGGTCCACCAAGTCGTACCACCTGAGAAACCGAAGACGTGCTGGAGGTGCTGCTTGGTAATCGACCTTCCACGGATGGCTTTAGGAATAGGAATATCTTCGATGTCGATCTCTTCATCTTCTTCATCCCCACGACCCCTGCGCGTGGCTATGTCGGTAGTCGGGATCTTCCACCCTAAACCCTCCACAACCTCCACACCAGCAGCCACCGCAAGATGGCGGTCCAAAGCTTCCCGCGCAGTCCTCACTCGCCACTGACCCGGAAGGTCCTCTTGGTCAAGCCCAAGGATACGGCGGAGGAAAGGGAAGAGCTCCTCCTCCGGATTGAATGGTGGCGAGTCGCTCGAGTCTGGGTTGGACCCGTTGGAGGTGGATGGTGACCGTTGCCGACGGCTGCGTTTTTTGCCGGCTGTCGAGGGTCCAGTCAGGGTGGAAGGTTTTGCGCGAGCAAGGGGATGCTGTTGGTTGCGTTCAGATAGGTCTTCGGCTTGCGCGCTGGTTGTGCCATGTTGAAGTGTACGCTTCGAGCAAGAAGACCAGTTAGAATATGATGGGATTAGAGTTGTGAGGAAGAAGTGTGACTCACCACAGGTCGCTGCTCGTAGAAGATCTTGACTCCCGTGAACATTTCCATTCCGCTCCATTCCGTTCGCTCCACAATGTGGGTGTTAATGAACGGATTGTTTGCGAGGTGCGTGCTGCTGGGATCGGTGACGTCGGACCCGTGGCCCAAGTTCACAAGCTCAGCAAGCGGGCCGACACGATAAATTCTTGAGGTTCGTTCTAGAAACACAAGGATGAGTTACGGAAGCGAAAGAAGGCCATCAATCTTAGCTTACCCTTGAGCGGTGATTCTACTGCCGATAGCGGTCCCAAAACATCCGAAAGCTTGCAACTAAAAACTCCTTGCTGGCTGACCAATGGTACGTTGACGTATTGTACGGATGTAGGTCCAAGTGGATTGTTGAAGTCTTCATATTTTCGAACCTCGACGCGAACGGGCGCATCCCTTCTTTGGCGTTCCGGCTCCGTTCCAGGTTGGGCCCAGGGGTCACGAAGGTTTTGCTCACTTGCGGTTGATGGACTAGGTTGGACTGGAGCGGTGGGCTGAGTCGGAGGAGCGGGCTGAGCTGGACGTAGTGTTGCCGAGGATGGGAGTGCAGGTGCAGGCAATGCCGCCGTGGTTAGATTTGCCGTTGGTGGTCTTGGGGGTGGTGGGACTCGATGGGGTAACACGCTGCCTTGACCGGTTGTTGTGGCCTCGCCCCGCCCGGCGTTGGGAGGACGAGAGCCCGTGTTGACATTGGCGGTGGTTTGTTGTGCGATGCTGGTTGAGGCTGATGGCAGAAGGGTCCGAGGAAGGCAGGCCGGCGCTGCCGTGAGTTGTGAAGTGTTGACTCTGGAATCCAGCAGCTGCGCTACGGTTGAGAGGTGCGAGGGGGTACGAGTTGGAGTCTGGGGAGGTCTACGGCTACAAACACGTAGATAATGCACGTTCAGTAACCGGCAATAAGGATTCACAAAGAGGAACGTACCGAAACGAGAAGCGCTCTTCCTCGGTGAGCGGACTTGAGCTGGCAGCGGCAACGAGGCTTGAGGGTGACCGACCAGCCGCATCGACGGGAACACGGAGCTCATTGAGTCGTGATTGGGCGCCATGTCATCGCAATACAATCAGAAAAATTACGAGGAAAGGTTATTAGTAACTCACTTGACCCCCTCAGTAACCGTCCCTCCAGCCGTAGTAAATTCCCTCTCGAGTGTTTGCTCTCGGAGGATGTTCTCCGCTACGCGCCCGTTCTTGGCTGCCATTGTGTCCCTCAGCTTGCGCCCATTAGCGGCTGTTGCTTCTCCAACCTCCGGATTGCTGGCTGCTGCGGCTTGCGTGGCGATCTGACCGCGAGTGAGTCTGGGTTTCTTGAGCTTAGCACCGTCTAAGGTGGAACCGGTTGCAGCTTCATGGTTTTGGTTTGACGACATTTTCGGACAAGATGTGAGATGGAAGGTAGGTAGGAATGAGTGTGAGGAGAAGGGATCGTAACGAGTGCGGCCGCATCTTTGAAGGTTGTAGATGTTGTGAGGAGGACTGGCAGACGGATTTTCGAGAGGGTGAGGGGGTGTGGTGAAGGGGGCGGTTAGTTGAGATTGAGACGGGTTGCGGCGAAGGCACGGTGAACAAGTGATGGACAAACAGGGACAAGTCAGTTTGCCGGTCACTTTGCACGTCGCCGGCATCAGTATTAGGCACTCACTGTAACTTTACAGAAGTGTATTGTAGCTTTATTGAAGTTTCGGTGAACCAGCACTGGTATACGCTAAAGACACGACGGTCCTTCATCGGTTCTTCGCTGTAGTTCAATGTTTGTTCGCCACAGTTCAACACAATTTCCTACTCCGGCGGTACTACTCGGGTTCTCAGGGTTCTTATCTCCGAACGGCTGACATAAGCGCATCGACCGAGACCGCGAGAGCACCGTGAGGGCCAGTTTAATTATAGTGCTATTGTGAGCCAAATGTGTTATAGTAGCTTCTATTCAACCCTGCCTACCAATTACGATGAAGGAAATTCTTCATCAAACACGGACACAGTGAGCTCAACATGCGCAAGGTTTCCTTGGAACATTCTAACCCCAGCCTTTCCTGTTGAGGTGCACGACGTAGCCAGCATCCCGCACTCCGCCAAGTCTCAGTATGGGTGAGTTCTGGTACAGATTGGGGGAACGTATTATGCCTGTCCCTTAACCAACACCCATCAGTTTCGTTTTGGTTTTGGGCACCTTGTGGGACGAAACTCCCCAGAGAGGCCCAGAACCAAGCGATCCGGCAATGCAGGTCCACGAGACAAATCTCGCTTGCGCAGAGCGTTGGTTAATAAGCAAGCATATTTACATTCTTGATCGAAATTATTCGTGATATGAATACGCGAGTTTGGCAGTGTTAGATCTGGATGCAAACGACGGTGGACGAAGCGTGGCCGAAGCACCTACCATGGCCGACGCACGCCATGTTTGTGTCAGCAAAGATGGGCAACACGCAATAATCTCTTACGCTGATGGGTCGTTTCCCGAGCTGTGGAAGCTTCAAGTCCGCTCAGGGAGCATGCAATTCTCCTGTCATTCCACTTTTGCCCCACCCGACCATAGAACATTCTCGGCTCGGTTATTCTAACAACCCTCGTCGGTAGTGTGTGGATGTCGATAACCTCGATCACGCTCAACCACAACTCTTCCTCGTAGCGTTCTGGATCACTTTTCCACCTTTCAACCTAAGACCGGATCTGGCCTATTCAAGAGCTCACCATGTAGAAGCTTCACCCTCTCCGATTCTATATATACGTTCGCGGGCTCGTCGCAGCGTGTTTCCTCCTACAACTCGAAAATATCCTGTCACAAAGCCAGTGAGGTAGGCTGATGATGGTATATTCGCTTGAGCCAGGCGGGCGTGGTCAGAAGCGCGGAGGTAGAACTATTTCTGTAGGCGAGAAGCAAACGTGGTCGTCGTCTAAAATTTGAGAACGTCGGATGACACACGCCTCCCTGTAGATTAAGAAGTAGTGAAGAGGACTTAATGTTCTGGCTGCTGTTGGCCACAAAGGAAGCTGAAGACTTGCGGCTGGTCGATGACGTCATCGTTCACTGAAGCAATCGCTAGGTGACTTTTGGAGCATTTGCTAGACACTACGAATTCGCAAAACTAAAGTTTACAATTTCAGCCAAAACAGGACGTAGATGAGATAATGGGGATGACTTTGTGGAAGGGGGAGGCGTAGTGAACAGGAACCTCGTGCGTGGAGCATTTGAGGAGGAACTTCGATACAAAGGGTGATTATTAAATGATCGCATCGTAGATAGAAACGGACATAAAAAGCAAGGTGTTGCTCTTTTCTAATTTGCTAAATTGAATATCAGGTCTCAGGTGACAAAAAGTTCGGGTTTGGCTCGTTTGACACAGCAGCTAGCCACTGGGAAGCATCCTGCTCTGACGCTGTTTCCCCGATGCGAGCATAGATATCTTGTGCCTGTATGTAAAGGGCCGCCGCTTCGAGGTTGAGGTGAGCCTTTCGACGGAGATGCCCGAGACTGCGCAGGACGTTTGCTCTACCCACGGCATCCCCGAGGCGAGCATAACGGTCAAGCGCTTCGGTGTAGAATTGTTCGGCTTCAGCGGGTTTGGATTGAAGCTGGCAAACATCACCTAACCCTTCCATCGTGTTTGCTTGGCCTTGTTCCTCTCCAATACGAACGTAAATGTCACGAGCCCGGGTGTAAGAGCTTTGGGCTTCGGTAGATTTAGACAGAAGCTGGTAGACGTCTCCTAATCCCTCCAACGTCCTGGCTTGACCTTGTTCGTCACCAATGAGAGCATACATCTGGTGTGAATTAATGTAGGCCTGCTCGGCCTCGGTGTATTTAGATTGAAGGTGGTAGATATCACCCAGCTGGTCGAGGGCGTTCGCTAGGCCCGGGTTATCGCCCAGGCGAGCATAGGTGTCTTGCAGTTGAGAATAGGTCCTTTCGGCATCGGCGTATTTGGATTGACGACGGTAGACATGTCCCAGACCATTCAACATGTTTGCTTGACCCTGGTCATCGTCCATGCTAGCGTAGATATGATACGCTCGGGTGTAAGCCACTACGGCTTCAGCGTCCCGAGATTGAAACTGGCAGACATCCCCCAGTCCTTCCAGCGTGTTGGCTTGGCCTTCCTCTTCACCTATGCGAGCAAATATCTCATGCGAGTGTCTGTAGGAGCTCTCGGCCTCGGCATATTTGGATTGAAAGTGGTAGATATCGCCGAGCTTGTTCAGCACGTTTGCTTGGCCCAGGTCATCACCAAGACGAGTATAGATATCTTGTGATTTGACACAGGCTTTTTCGGCCTCGGGGTACTTGGATTGTAGGCGGTAGATCTCCGCCAACCCCACCAACGTGTTCGCCTGGCCTTGGTCTTCTCCTGCGCAAGTAAATATATCACACGCCCGCGTGTAGGACTCTATAGCATTTGTGTATCTGGATTGGAGCTGGTAGACATCCCCAAGTCCGTCCAATGTGTTTGCTTGCCCTAGTTCGTCCCCGGTGCGAGTGTAGGTGTCATAGGCTTGAGAATAGGCCTGCTCGGCCTCTAACAGTTTGGATTGAGCCTTGTATACATTCCCTAGAGACTCCAAAGCATTCGCTCGGCCAATGTCGTTGTCGGTGCTAACATTGATATCTCGGGCTTGTGTGAGAGAGCGTTCAGCCTCGGTGTACTTGGATTGAAGGCGGTAAACCTCTCCCAGACCCTGCAACGTGTTTGCCTGTCCCATCTCATCACCGATGCAAGTGTATGCGATGTGCGCTTTGGTGTAGGACTCCTCGGCCTCCGTGTACTTGGACTGATGACGGTGCACGTCTCCGAGCCCGTACAACGCATTCGCTCGACCATGCTCATCGTCCAAACGAGCGTAGATATTGTAAGCTATAGTATAGGATTGCCGGGCCTCAATGTATTTGGATTGAAGCTGCTGTATGTGGCCTAGTCCTTCCAAAGCGTTCGCTTGGCCTTGGTCGTCGTTGATTCGGGTATAGATTTCGTACGCTTGGGTGTAGGATCGTTTGGATTTAGTGTATTTGGACTGAAGCTGGTAGACAGCCCCTAGCCCGTTCAACGTGTTTGCTCGACCCAGGTCATCGCCGATACGTGTGAAGATACCTTGCGCTTGGGTGTAGAACTGGATAGACTTGGAGTATTTGAATCGATAACGGTAGACTTCCGCGAGCCCATTTAATGTGTTCGCTCGGCCCAGGGGATCGCCGGTAAGCGCGTAGAGATCGTGCGCTCGGTTGTACGATCTTTTGGCCTCGGCGTATTTTGCTTGAATCTGGTAGATGTCTCCTAGTCCACGCAACGTGTTCGCTTGGCCTTCTTCATGGCCAATGTGAATGAAGATGCCGTGTGCTTGAGTGTAGGACTGTTCGGCTTCAGCGTGTTTGGATTGAGACCGGTAGACATCCCCCAGCCCATCTAAGGTGTTCGCTCGGCCCTGGTCGTCCCCATTGCGAGTGTGAATATCCAGCGCATGGGTGTAACAATCCACGGCCTCTGTGCATTTGGACTGAGCATTGTAGACGCTCGCCAGACATTCCAACGCTCTCGCGGCTGTTTCGTAATCCCCTTCGCCCGTTGCTAGATCCACTGCTTGCTGGAACAAAGACCCAGCAGTTTCGTGGAGATCTTGCGAGTATTTGACTTCTCCCATCTGTAACAAGAGTTGAGCAGAAGGGACTTTGGAACCAGACGTTCCGCCAAGAGGGGGTATTGACGGCTGCGAAGACATGTCCATTAGGAGCATCCGGAATAAGATGCCACTAGTCCTTACCATCCATTTCAACTCATTGAGGCACTGTGCGATGCTAGGTCTTCCCTTCGGATCAAACTTCCAGCAATCCGTCATCATGCTGCAAAGGCTGACGATCTGTCCAAGCTGTGCATCCTCACGAGTCGATGGAACCTTCGCTTGAAGAACACGATACATGAGAGGATATTGCTCATAAATATCGGAGAAGGGAATTTTATCCGTCATAATCTAAGGAAAATTGCGCCGGTGGAATGAAAATTCACTTTGACCAGCCTCCAGCTTACGAAATAGCTTACCTCCCAGCATACCCATCCAGCTGACCAAATGTCGCTGGGTAGATCCGACTGTTCTTCGTCTAATATGACTTCCGGGGCTGCCCAGCGGAGTGTCCAAGAAGGTCCTGTGAGGGTCAATTGGTCACCATCGGCGACAATGGTCACTTGAGGGTCTGTCGTGCTCTTGTCCCCAGCTGAAACTCCACCCTCTCTGTCTACTGCTCGAGTCATTGCGCTTTTAATAGCACGGGCTGAGCCAAAGTCGGTTATTACTGCGCGATACGACGAGTCAACGAGAATGTTGAGCTGAGACATCCTTGAAATAAGCCACGAGGTATCAAAGCCGGCCGAGACTGAACAACTCACCGACTTTAGATCTCCGTGGCGGATTGGTGGCTGGAGGGTGTGAAGGTAATTTAGACCCAGAAACGTATCCTTAATCTGAAAGAGAACTATTAGCCTATTTGGGCTTTGTTACAGATGAATTGCCACGGACGAGAGACAGACGTTCCGGGATTTCCCAATCTCCCGATTCAAGAAACTCCCGTACGTTCCCATTTGGCTCCCAGGAGAGTACTATCCAGGCTTTGTCACGATCAAGGTCTTCAAGGAACCCGATTAATTGGACAATATTACGGTGGGATAGTCCAGCGTGCACCTCGACTTCTTGAACAAAGTTCTAAAAATCTACCGGTTCAATCGTGCGAGGCTCACTTTCAGCATCAATAATCTTACTTTTGAGAAACGTTCCTTAGTCACTTCACTGCTGCGCCGCAGCTTTTTCACCACCACTCGCTGGAGTCCCGGGCGCTTACTCCCATGTCTCAGTCTGCACCGTGCTCGAACCACTTCAACTTTGCTACTACTTGCAATAGGGTTGACAGTACGCATAATTAAGAAAGGGGGAATCCGGTAATTTGAAAGACGGTTAAGCCTTTCTCTCTAGAACACCCCTCAGTCAGTCATTGAAACTATGAGCGAGGGATCGAGAACAGACCACCGAGAGTCTTTCCGTTTTGTGTCCTAAACCTACCTCATCACCGGGTGTTTGACCTAGGGTGGCTTTAGAAGGTGGGCTGTCGAGGGCGCCTTGATCCCTGTCTTCATCCAAGTCTGACATCTGATGGTCAAGCATCGGTTCGATAAACTTGCAATTGTTGGTATAATAAACGAAATGTGCAAAGCGAAATCCGGAGAGCAATAAAGACTAGCGCTAGAGGGGAGGGGACGAATTTTCTCCACTCGGGGGAGCGAAGTAAAAAGGTCGGAGAGGGAGAAGGAGAGGCAACGGGAATGCTCTCTGGTGTGATATGCGGGCGGTTCCCCTTGCACCAGCGACGCTCAGGATCGTTCCCACCGTTTTTCGACTTTGTTCGATCCCAAGGCGACGGAGGGGCGATGCTACCGATTAATCGTCTTGAGATAAGCTGACAGGTTGGCAATATCTGTAATTTACTGGCGGGTCCCTGTCGCAGCTGCACCCGGGATTTAGTTCGTTATAGTTACGTGCATTTCATTTCGATATCAGAAGGTACGCAAGAAAAAGACTTCGGTTGCTACATGACACATGATAAGTTTTGCATTGCGAGGCGATGTCTAAACGCAAGATATCCGTATATGAACAATCGGACAGTCATCAAGCACGATGAGTGAGCATGCTTCCAACTGCCGGTGAGCGGGAAACCAAGGATCGGGTCGAAAGCATCCAACGCCACTAAGTATATTGTAATAAAAGATGAAAAGTAACCCTCCAAGGTCAAATGTGGCAGAATATAATTCCTAAGCATGGAGACATTACGAGCGTATGAGGAATCCTCGTCGTAGATAAGGTCACGTGCGTGCGTGCTTAGTCTAAATCCAGAACCACCACAAGGTAAACGACTCCAACTTCGAGTCCCATAGTATGCAAACAAACGCTAACCACCACTATTGAAAAATACCTTAGTGCGTGATTTCGAAACAAAAGAGACAGCTTTACTCACGTTCAGGAGTGAGCGCTTCAACCGCACGGTCGCTTTTGCCTAGCCATGGCATGCGAGGATGGGATCACCGTTCGTAGACGGGGCTCATCGGGTAACGCGTAGCGACTTGACCCCGAGTGCCATGCCTACGATAAGGGGCATTCGGGTTAGTGGATCCTGTGGTCGAGCTTGCGACAAAATGGCTTACCACTGCGGCGAATTCCTTCCAACCCAAAGAGACGATCTATTGGAAATAGAACACGGTGAGACGACAAAATGCGAGCACAAAGGGCAAGTACGCACCCTCAAGATCGTTAAAGTTTGATTGAGATGATTGGACGTATGGCTTGATTCCTGCAACGAAGACGAAGAAGCTAGTAAATGAGAATCTGGCTTACTCGAGAAGGACGGAAAATTCGGCTATGCACTACATAAAACTGAAGAAGCATCATCCCCTGCAACACTACAAGTCAGAGGTTCGAACCGCAGACATAGGACCACCGTACTCGCTTAGTGGGTTCAACACTTCCGCAGGTTTCCGGCCACCGCAATGTTGGATGCAACACCCGCTGGGTGTGTAGGACAGGAGCACGTCACCAAAGGAGCTCCGGACGTCTGGCCATGCGAACAAGCGCGAGTATGCCAGAGCCCGGGTGTCCTGCCTATCGATCGGAGGTTTTCAAGTCAGTTGACGTTCAACGAAAATTTAACAGTCGACTCACCCCATGCGATCTATTCCTTCTTACTCCAACAACGAATCTGGCGAGTGTGGACAGCGATGAGCTTGGGGAACGAAATGAAACGAAAAGAGATGCGCACTTTCAGTGTCCCTCAAGCTACGCGAGGACGTGTGTAAGCATTGAATAGACTGAGAACTTTAGGTTTGCGACGTCTGAAGACTGACGGCAACCCATCAAATGATCGGAAGTAACCGCTGTCGAGAGTCGCTTTGCGTCCAATGAAGCTCTGATAGGTGTCGCTCCCTGCCACACCACGAACCCGACCTTAGAACCAAAGATATAAGACCGTGTGTGCTCACCTAGCGAGTTTGACGCCTCCACGGGGGTCCTCCGCATTGTCGTACGCAACAACCCATCCGGGTGTGTAGGGTAGGAGCCATTTGCCACGGGAGACTCCCGTGGCTATTATGCGCCGAAGCGCGATTGGACCAGTACCCGTGTCGTCCATTCCTGAATTGATTGAGGATTAAAGTCAGTTGATGCCGGCGCGTCAGAATTGGAGCGGCCGACTCACTCTCATGCGGTATATTCCTCCCAACCAAAAGACAGTGTCTGCATAAAGGTAAGTCAGTGTGACGCTGGCGCACAATAGGGGGACCTCTGGATACCCGAAGATGGATTGAGGCGACTGGAGAGCATTAAGCCAACCTGTTCACGCAAACGAGACAGAGTCAAGACGGAGCAGGAAGACGAATACTCATCGGCGGGTTGATCATTATCTGAAAGGCATTGTTAACAAGCGTTCGGAAGGGAAGGGAAGGAGGGAAAGTGATAGCGACGCTAAGAACAGGTTGGCACTCACCCAGACAATTTGAAGGTGAAGATATTGCCTTTCCATTGAAGCTGCGTGCGTGCTTGGTCGGTGTCCAGGACTGCCACGAGGAGGCGCACGACTCCGACTTCGAGTCCCATCAAAGCCTAAGAAGCGCCACCCCCTGTAACATAGCAAGTCAGGTCTTAGAACCGGAGAGAGAAGAGGTGTGGTACTTGCCTGACGAGTGCGACGCTTCCGCAGGTGTCCTCCGCACTGACGCCGTCCGGTGTCGTCTGCAACTGGTGTCACGGACTGCTTCACCCCCAACCCCTTGAGATTCGTCATCGGGGGAATGCGTAGCCCTAAGAAAGTGGTTAGTGGGAATGGAAAACGCGAGGAATTCCAATCTCTCACCAGGAAGAATATCTCGGTGGAGGGGATGGAATCCTGATTCTGTCAAGCGTAGAATATCGTGGCAAGGTTGTCGAAAAGAGAGGTCTTAGTGGGTGAAGGATGTCTTTGAGCCTTCCCATGCGGTGTCGCTGTCGGTGCGACCCATAGAGTCTCTGAGCCATGAAGCGGGGGGGACCATAATAATCGTACGATGTATGGGGTTTTTAGCTTGCTATTGGATTGTTTTATATTCCTCAGCAGGTTTTCAAGGGTGGGGTGCTACGAACCCCTTTCAAGCGCAAAGGATATTGGTCGTAGGCAAGGTCAAAGCAACTCGACTGAAAACTCTTTGACAACGGAGCCTTCTCACATTGAAGAGATTGTTGCCAGCGCGACGGAGTGAAACATCACCCATGCCTCCAAAGATAATTCAGCCCTTTACCTGTACCTTGGCTGGTTTCCAGGGACTGCTGGGTTCGGACGGGTCGTGCTCCACATCTCAATTTGGGTGTACACATTTAGAAAAGATGGTTTCACATCGGCACAGGGTTTAAATACTCGCCGCTATAGCATGGCAATCGTGATCATTGGAACACAGCGTGTAACAGAAGGTGAAATGTGGAAGTTGGTAGATGGCAAAGCGACTTCTTCATGGTATTCAAAAAGAATCGGAATGCGTCGAGTACCGGCGTATGGGTCGCAAGCGATGCTGTTGCGTGGCATCCAGGGCTGGGTCAGGGTGTGGGAGGTCGCCAAAGTTGTGCGAAATTCTCCCAAGTTGACCGCGTGACAGGCAACCACATGGCCTCAGGATTTTCCTTTATTCCGTCAATGCAGCAGCCAAGACCGTGCAGTGAGGAAAATCGGGTGGCTGGAGCGTCACGTATCCAGCGTACCTCCGTTATCCTGCCTTATACACACACCCCGCCATGCCGTCGCCCAAGTGAGCCGAAGAGCTACCCCAGGCTTTCCCCATCCGGTGATGGCACGAGCGGCGACGATCGTTGCTGTGCTTGTTCGCGGATACTTAGCGGAGTTCGCGCTCCACCGCTCCCGCCCCAAGAAGTATGGCCGCAAATTTGGGACTGCATTTTCTTCCCTGTCGCATAGCCGATCCGGGACTCGTATCAAGGACCCCCTCTCTCCAACTCCCGTGGCCATGGCTGGTTCATATAGTAATTGCTTAAATACATTTTAAAGACACATGACGGAAGGAAGATAAAAAGAGTGAGTATAAGCGAGAATGATAAAAGACCTATCTAGAACTAGGACAGGAAGGAAAGGTTGGTGGAAGTGAGCAGCGCGGCTACTGTTAGCTCCCCGTGTTGTGAGCTAGCAACATTGCCTAAAGATGCACTGCATCTGGCCTCAGAGTAAATTTACGAAGGTTGCAGAATAAAGTCCAAGTTATATGGAGTTGAATGAATCCCCATTCGATGGAAGATATAGTCGTTGACCAGCTGTGGCTGGTTCAGCAACTATCGGCGTCGCCTGTCAGAGTCCGAATCGGTAGGGATTAAGAAATGAAATAAACGTACCTCCAAAATACGACTTTCGACGGTGTTCTCGAAGTAAAGTTTGTAAATATTGACTCTTCTGCATTAAGGCTAAGTGTCCGCATGAAGTCACCTGCCCAAAGAAGCTAAACGCACATGTCATGGTCGTCGCGAAACGCGTGAGCGTCTAAGCGAGGATTCCACCAAAGGTCCATGAGGATAACTGTAGTAATGCGGCTTAAGTTCAAACCTATCCAAGGGTTAAGAAAGTGCAACAGCAGGTAGACAGAACCGAGGCAATGCCTACCGTGAATATTGGCAGGATTGACGGTTGCCAGAGCCACCGTGGTATGTGGCTGAAATCTTATGCGTCTCATTGCGGCGTCTTTCTCGTCGACATTTGAGTCATGGACTGAAAGGAGTATAATGAATTCAAAGCGTCCGAGATACAGTACTCATTACTTACACCTTGCAAATCCGATCCCATCTCGAGTCAACTGTTCCGCGATGATATCGGCAAAGGCATCGAATTGGCAAACGATGGCTGTTTTGCCACGTCCCCCAGAGACATCTGCGGTGCGGCGCAAAATGCTTAGCATTTCTCTGATTTTGGGGTTGGTCAGACGAGAAGGTCCCGTCGGGAACCTGCTCACGACCTTCTCATGACACACAGCGCAGGATTGGGAGTTGCTTCTAGGGTCATGTCTAAGCCGGATTCAAGGGTAAGAGAGTGGCCAGAAACTCTCTCGAGATCTCACCTCTCCTTGCAGATATTGCATACCTTGACACCACCACTGTAATCTGAACTCCTGAGAACGAAGTCGAGGTGACAGCACGCTATGTGTTTTGAAATATATTAGGAACGCCGAATAGGTTTGCTGGTCGTGATGATCGCACCTAAAAGTGAGAAAAGGACCATTCTACAAACCGTGTCTGCCCCACCACGGCGGAGTGCACGGGGACGGAGGTGCTGTCCTCCTACCTCGTCTAAGCGTTCCTCAAGTGCCCGGTAGAACTCTCGTTGGCCCCGGTCGAAATTCACTTTCTGAAATAGGAGGAATCTATTCTCCAATTCACTTGTAGGTGTTGCGGGCACGGCCTCTTCATTCACATCCGCTAAGATGAATTGCTTGAGGAACTCCTGAGACAAAAAGGGTTAGAGCAGTTTGTCACGTTTGATTGGTTCATTAACCTGCCTTTCTTCTACGGGCGGCATTAAGATCTGGGATGCGCAGAAACTCGGCAAACAATTTATATTGGTGATCCGCAATGGCTTTCTGGGTCCACACGTTACATATGAGAAACAATCGCCATAGCCGAGGCAGTCCCACACAGAGATTACTACTCACGCTGTTTTGAGTGCAGCACCAGTGGTACGACGCGTTGACTTGACGACACCCCTCGGATTGCTTGGTTCTTTCATTACGGATAACCTCACCCTCATCTATTAAAACCAGGTAAATAGAGAAGTCGATGTGTACCTTAAACCTCGTAAAGATTCGGCCTATAAAGTAAGAAACATACCGAGGATAACGCGGAGGAATTCAACCCCTTCTTGCAGAAGGCCACGGTTAACGGGACCCAGATCCCCTGAGAGGGTCCTGTACGTAGTAATTACAATCCTATATCCACCAAACCCCTCCACTAGAGTCAACGTTCGCGATTATAAGCCCTAATCTGGGAATAATGACTATAGAATCACTTGCCTTCCCACCTCTTGCGACCGTGGTAGATGAGAATATTGTTTAGGAATCCAACACTGAAATGTCGAGCTGCTTTCGTCCACTTTTCGAGCTCTTCCTCACCGGAAACAACGATTCTACAGTAAAGCTGGTAGTTAGTAAGGGAGTGACATACGTCTCGACTTGGCCTCACAGAGTTGATCCCTGCTCGCCTTGGATTTGCCTCGAATCGTGAATCCGGCAAAGAAGCCCAAGAATCATGCTGGAATCATCCTAGAATGAAATTTTCAACGTCAATTAAGTGTCAGGTAGTTCAACATGTCGTCAATACCTCCTGGAAAAGTCGATGGTCATTTTTGGGCCATCAGAATGTTCAAATGAAGTAGCTCACGTAGTCAAAGACCATCCCACCCCGTGCCTCCGACATTTCCAAATCGAACATTTTGGTTCGAGTCCACTTCTGGCGGGGCGTTAATTCAATCTTCCCACCAACCACAATAGTTGAGTTGATCTTTCGGCGATGTATCTCGGTTGCGGCTGGCTCTTGATCCAGTTGTTGGCCCGATCCTTCACTGTTCTGATCCCCCTCACCGCCGTTACTTTGGTCAGAGTCCTCGTCGCTACTTTGGTTTGAGCCTTCGCCGGCATAGTTGTCCAGTGCCTGGAGGTTAGAAGGGCCCGCAATCGGTAAAGGGGCTGCGGCTTGGGGCACTGGCACCTCTTTGGAGAGAAGCTAGCCTACCGCGAAATTGCACTGTCTCGGGGTAGGTGGCCCATGCAGAAAACTCTCTAGAAACAGGGTTGGGATTCTTAGCGATTGTAAAACTGCAAGCGAGAAAATCCCTTACGATGGTGTGCTTCGAACGCTGCCACCAAGCTCCGTGGGACTTCGAATCCCATAGGGATTTGCAGCTGTTCCCAAGGGAGCCATCGTTAAAGAGGGGCGAGTCGGTATTTTGAGGGGACGAATTTTCGTGCAAGGAGACACCTTTATCATCTTCGCAGGAAGGTGGAGGCGTCCAAATGCGTAGCCGAGAGAAGGCGGGCCACCTCTAGGATCGAGTGAATTGTGCTACATGGACGTTTTAGGCATGTGTACGACGCAAGCACGAATCACAGACCCACCAAATAATCGCAACCCTGAGCATCGGCTTTCGTTGACAACGGGGGTTACGAGTTGTAACTCCACAGAAAAAAAAAGTATCTCCGGTAATACTGGCGACGTACCGCGTATATGGTCGTCCCAAATGCCT
The DNA here is from genome assembly GCA_000827465.1 of Tulasnella calospora MUT 4182. Taxonomy (NCBI): domain Eukaryota; kingdom Fungi; phylum Basidiomycota; class Agaricomycetes; order Cantharellales; family Tulasnellaceae; genus Tulasnella; species Tulasnella calospora. Next base: position 39,743 of record KN823189.1, read on the forward strand.
TTTACGGGGCTTCACTATTGCACGTTGCTTGGATCAACCGGCCAGGCTTCATCCGGAGCGCCACGTCAAACACCCCACGCCAAGACATAGCGGTGTTGCGGATCCGATATAAACGAGTCACGGGTGCGGTGCAATGTCTAGAGCAGAAGAAAGGGAAATTCGAAATTTCGGCGTTCCAGATCCCTAGTGCAAATAAAACCAAACATGGCTTCGGAAATGGCTTCAGCAACTGTCATCTTTCCTCGCTAGCGTTCATGGAAGATGATCAACGGCTACTTTTTAACACTTCGGGTGGCTACGGGAGCAACAGCTCCCATGCCGAACGGCGGGTCACATGGAACGCACAGCCAGAGCGACTTCAGATTCATACTCCGGACTTCCCTCCCTTTTGGGCCCTTACAGGGGTAGCAAAGTGCAAGCAAACAGGTTCGAACAGTCCCAGAGCCAGCACATCGACGGTCTACCAGACTAACTTGGCGCAATCGCCTTCACAGGACCTCGAGAGAATCACTTTCTTCAAGATGCGCAGACCAAGGGCTCATTAGAATCACTCGGAGGGCCAATTCAATTGCTCGCTTTGGGGTCCAGTCCCTTCCAGTGCTTTTGATTTGTGGACACCCACCGAACCCCTTGGGCTTGACTTGGTCTGCAATTCGAATGCTTCGGTGCCGAAATCCGTCCATGTAAGTCCGTTCAGGATGTTGCGAATTTTGCCGGCGGCACCGGCATTTCCTAAAAGGGGAATTGTCCCGACCCGTTTTGACTCATTTTTTCTTCGTATCTACGGCTCAGGTTTCAGCCCTGGGAAACACTCTCAACAAAGAATCATAAGCTTTAATAATCATTCGCAACGGCAAAATGCTCCCCCAAACGACGTCTCCGTTTCTCCATGATGAGCTGGTGGCCATTTTCCTGGTTCTCCGGAGCAGACCACTTGCCTCAAAGCGATGCAAGCGCGCGATCGACTCCTCCTAGGCAGTCTCCTAGGTATGCACTAATGCGAGCCCTTTGACTTATGTGTCTGAGGCGAGTCCCTTTGACGTCTCCAGAATTGTGTGCGACCCGTCGGAATCTATCAAGGTCGGACGTCAGACTGCGGAACCTCCCCAACATTTCCGCTCTCCATTACCTCCGACTACGCCTTCGTTCCCCAAGGCTGCCGACCTTCGTAGACGTGAAACACCTGGTTCGCCTTCAAGCACGACGTCATCACCGGTCATTCACACTTCCCGTCGACGTGTCCCAGAGTCGGCTACACCGGCCCGCGTCAAGGCACCTCTCAAATGGGAAGAAGCTACCAATTCCTCAGGCTCTCTACCCACCACGAAGTCAGACACCAGCTTGGAAGATTTCGAGAAAGCAATTAACTCAGCCACTGTAAAAGGGTTCGCGAGGGATAGAACACTCAAGGATCATCAACGAGTTGCTAGATCATTCATGGCGCGCTGTGAAATGGGGAGATTCAAAGGTGGCATGCTGTTGGACATAAGTTCTCCTATTCCAATCACAGTCGAAATAATCCTCCTGCTAATTCTCGGCCGACTTTAGGATGTAAGTAGACGGCAGCTTACCGCTCTCAAATCGCTCATTATCTCAATTCTACGCTGAATATCACCACGAACAGATGGGATTAGGCAAGACGGTGGAACTGATTTGTCGGATTGTCGACTCCAAAGTCTATCAAAAGGAAACGGGTGTCACTTGGTACGCTGGCTTCGGAAGTTATATGCCTACGATTTGCTTATCTCCACTTCCCTTGTTAGCATCGTCTCCGCATCCGGGGTTATGGACCAATGGAAGGAAGAAATTAAGAAGTTCATGCCATCGCTTCGCGTGCTTTTACACCGCAGCTCACGACGTGCCAAAGGTTTGTTGCGCTCGTTACTCTCCTTAGGTTTCGGTATCTAATAGTTTTAGTTCTCTCAAGATCCAAAGGCTTTCAAATCGTACGATGTTGTCATCGTGTCATACAAGACTCTATGGTCGGAGTGGACCCGTCAAGGAAGCGTTCCCAGCGCACTGATGAGATTTGGTTTTCTCCGAGTCGTTCTAGGTGGGTCATTAGAGAGCGTGCGATGCACCAAATATCCGCAAATTCGACGTGCGAAACACTTGTTTGGTCGCATTAGTCCAAATACCTACATTATCTCGTTTACCGTTTTTCTCCTCGATCCAATCAGTCTCCGTCACAAAATGACCATTGCAACACGAGCACAGCTCAAGGCACGCAACGAAGGCGGAAACCGAGGGAATACTGCCAGAGAAGATATACAACAGCAGCCGTCAGTCACTCCCTCCCGTTCTGCCTCTCCCCCTACACCTGCATCAGTCACAAACGAAGCAGGCAATGAGCAACCCCCCCAGTCACCCTCTGCGACATCAGACCAAACCTCCCGTACAAGTAGTGAGGCAAGTGAGTCTGGGGATGAAGAGGAAGACGAGTCTACCGAGAGAGGCCGGGGACGCGGTTGGCTTCCCTGGCATGATCGTCTTCTTATTACGGAAGCCAACGCCCTGCGACCATTTCAAGCTGCGCATGGGAGCAGAAAAGCAGCTTGGGAAGAGCTATCAACTGTTCTCAAAGCAAAAAGCAAGGGCAGAATCAACCGTGCGGCTAAGGCTTGTCAAATCCGGTTTTCCGTGCTAATCAAGGCGCACCGGGTGCGTCGCTTGACACCTCGCGTATAGGTGCATGCTAAATCGTCCTTGATAGGCAAATGAGACTCGGTCACTTCAAGCAACCGGGAAAAACGAGGAAATCGATGACCATATCCAGGTCTGTATAACATGTTTGTGCGTCCGGAAATGTACTAAATAACCTACCCATGATGCCCTTGCAGAGTCTTACTGAGATAGTCCAGCTATTGGACGATGCTAAGCTGGAGTCAGAGCGAGCTAGTTCAAGTGCCAAAGCGAAAGTAGAAACGGAGCGCCGTGTTGGATTGGAAATGAGGGAGGCTGCGATGAAAAACCTAGTCCAAGCCCGAGAACTGAAGGAAGACCTTGGCGCGATTGAGGGATCAAGTTACCGAGAACGACAAGGTCAGCGGAAGAGGTGTGTCTTTGTGAACCTTCAGCCTGTTGATTGCATTTGACCGAAGAGCTTTTTCTGGCACAGAAAATCCGATTCTGCGGACCTGGATCATGCAGGTTCTGAACAAGAGAATCATCCGGGACCCTCTGGACCATACAAGAAGCGTCAAACCCTCAAAGCGAAGGTTGGAGACATTATCGAAAGGTTCGAGAACGCCAATAGTCAAATTTTGGAGGAAGCACGTGAACGCGACGAGAAGCGAGAACAACGTGAGGAGCAGAGACATGACGCTGTCATAGATCACCTTGGTCGAGTCAGTACATCCCTTGACCGGTTGGCCAATGTCCTTGGCGAGCAGCGTGCAGATCGGCAACTGTTGCTTGACGTTGTCAACACCGCAATTTCCAAGCGTACTTAGGTTGGGCTGGCTCACATGTTTTGTATGTACAGATGGCTAAGTGTATATGATTATTTGGTATATATAATTACATTGCAGTGTCCGATTCAGCATCCTCCTCTGAACTGTTTCCGTCGGCTGGCTCCCCTTCTGGGACAAGATATGCTGTCCATGGTACCTCCTGTTCTGGAAGGGCCGCTATTGGCATTGTCTCGGATGGAGTTCCATTGAAGTATTCCTGCAGGGACGGTGGCGAGCAATGGAAATATTGTGGGATCTGCGGATGGTGCAGGATTGTATGGGCGTTGCTAAGCAGTAAGGCAACGCTGTATAGCAGACCGACGGGCTGCAGAAGCACCTTGAGGTTTTTGGAAAAGTCTAAGAAAGCGAATTGGCGGACAGCGTCGCCAAAACCCCACTCTACAGCCTCGCGAACCTTGCTCATCCGTGAGTTGAAGGCTTGTTCAGTGTCGGAAAGATATGCGCCCTTAAACGGCGATAGTAAATGTGGACCAAGGCCATATGCGGGATCTCCATAAATCGCGAGGGGGTTCCGTTCGGGATCCCAGGAATACTCGTCCAGGATTGCGGCAAGGCCGCTCTCCTTGTACAAGGTCTCATCATGCCGCCGGCCCTCAACAGGCCCAAAAACATGGGAGTGCAATCCATCAGGGGTGATGACCGAGTGCCACTTGAGAGCATGGATTCGTTTCCAACCGTTGTAAAGGATCCGCTGGTTTTGGATCGGGCGAGCGACCTTGCGGAGGGTGCCGTCGATGAACCCCCAAACAGGCACTTCAAATCCACACTTAGTAGATATTGCCGTGGCATATTCTTGCAGTTTTTTTGGCGTCAGACGGGTAGGATCAAAGCGGAGGAGGTGCCGCCACCTGTGATAGATGAACGATGCCGTGGTGTTGCAGATACGGCTAAATCGCGATCTCTCCCACCCGAACATGAGCTCAACATCAACTCGTCGAGCTGGGTAAGCGAGGTGACGGAGCAGCATGGCCAGAGCGGTCACGCGGTCCTCAACAACACCATTGCCAGCAACAACCCTCTCCGGTAATTCCAATACACTAGCAAGTTCCACCAATTCAACCCTCGAAAACCTGCCAGAACCTCATTTCAGGATTCATGAGCCCAATGATAAGTAATATAGCCAACACATACCTAAACTGCTCCATCCACACGTCCGTCCCCAGCTGGGCAAGATCAACTCTTCCGCCCGGCCGCATTCGGCCTCTTTTTGCCTCCTCTTGTTCAATTTCATCTTCCAACAGGGCCTCATAGATCCCTTTTAGAGCTTCCATAGCTTCGGCATGTACTAGAGCAGCTTGCATTTCCATCGGTGAGCGCAAAGCAGTCCGGGCAGTAATGCGACCAAACCCGTGTTTCGCATGTCGAATTTGCGGATATTTGGTGCATCGCACGCTCTCTATTGTCGGATGGGAGACTCCAGTCGATTGGATAGGCTCATCTTACGGTCTTGAACCCCAGATGAAGGCCATAATATCGCAAAGATGGATCATCAGACGGCCAAAGCATGCAGGGCGCTTGAGGCCACGTATCGATGGGTCGTAACGGGAACCCCTATTCAGGTTCGTTGACCCACCTCCCCCGTGCTTATTGCTTCCGGGATCTGAAAGTCTCTTTTTTTCTTCGACAGGACGGCCACAGGGATTTGATCTTGTACTACCTCTTTCTTCGCATCATCGCAGAGGATGAAGTTAGCTTCTTCGACGCGGACCAGTTTTTCACGGCTGTCAGTGCTTCCCTCTGAACTCCTCATCCTCTCTGTATCTCATCTTATCACTTCAAGTCATTCAAGACTCCTTTTACACTCGACAGGAAGAAAGGGGACTATCTCAACGGCAAGCCAATCGTCGTACTTCCAACACGAACGACGGAGATCATCGAGATACACGTCACCGATGAGGAGGAAGCCGACTTTGTGAATGGCATAGAAATCATGGAACCGGTTAAAGGGAACAACAAATATCTCCATTCGAGATATTACAAAGATGGGGAGGACGGTCCCAAAAATGGATTCACCTGGATGACCCGCCAACAACAAGGTGCGCTTGGGTTTCTCTTTCCTATGTGTCGGAATTTCACCGCGAAATCCGGGCAGTTGCGTGCATCCTCAAGCGCGCCCGTGCTGCAGTAAGATCACTGCTTTGTTGGAACTTCTGGAAAAGCTCCACGCGAACGATGAACATGCCAAGATCGTCGTCTACTGCCTCTGGCCCTCGGGATTTGATATCATTCAGCCATACCTCGTTGACACCAGATACATCTTTGTTCAATGTAAGTGGGGCTGTGCCTTTGAGTGACGTGTATGACACATCCAATCCAAGCTTACTTTTTTGCAGACGACGGAAAGACATCCCAAACGCAGAGGTTGAACGTCCTTTGGTCTTTGAAGACCAACGCCCATATCACGATCGCTCTTGTGTCTCTGAGGGCCGGAGGCTTTGGTAGGCTGTCCTTCCGCAGCGACAGCGACTTTTGATTGATGAGAAAGTAGGTCTCAACTTGAACTTCTGCAACTATGCGATCATGTTCAACCCTTGGTGGAACCCTGTTGTCGAGGATCAGGCTTTTGATCGACTTCACAGGTAGATCATATCTTCTTGATTCTTGTACAAACGGAAGTTGGTTACTAACTCTATTCTATGCTAGAATCGGACAAGACCGCGATGTGAAGTTTTACAAGTTCATCATGCCCGATACCATCGAAGTCCGGATTCAAAAGGTATGTATTGGTCTGGCCTCAGTTGCTATGGCACGATGTAGAGCTATAACATATTTGTCACAGAAACAAAGCAAGAGACATCGCATTCAAGAACTCATGTGGAAGACTGGCGGACCTATCGACGGCACTCAGAGCACTGAGATGGACCCTACCATTGAGAAGCACCTGAAGACCTGGAACAGAAAGCGGAGCGCTTAGATAGGGAGCTTTTGAGATAGCCTTCTTGTTTCTGATCGTGGAGCAATATATTCGCATCTCGGTTGATTGCTGGCTTTGGTGTGTGGCGTCAAATAGGACAAGCGTGGGATTGCTTGGATTTGGTTGTGCTGTCACTTCAAGACGAACTAGAGCCCGTCGACACATCCAAAGCCCCTAGTCCTACTCACATGAAACAGTAACCTGATCTCCAGATCCGAGTCCTCGGCGGTACCATGAAGTATCTACCCTCTCTCTTAAGCCGTTATCAGTCTGCAAAGTAGACTATCAAGTATCCGGAACTGGAGAGAGCCTAGCTCTTTGAATGGGAAAAATTGACTTGAACATTTGCGGACAGTGTCCGACTGCAGTTTTATTTGTCCGTACCACGCATCTCCAAGCCACAGAACGATGGAGATCTACCACGTGGGCTCTTTGTTTCTGGGTGAATGGTGATTTGATGGCTGATGAAAAACATTGATCCACTTAGCTCCCCGATCGTTGGAACAAGAACATGCCGCATCCGCTTCCGACGCTAAAGGTTGAGCATTGAAGGGCTTACCACACTCAGCACCCACGCATCCTCTGCTACACCAACCACATCCCTCTATGCTTGAAGGCTTGTTCCAATGGTTGAAAGGGCCCCAGCTGGGAGGACCGAAGTCTCCTGACAGCGGGTCACCACAACGACAGTATGTCCTCCTGCACGTCTTGAGTCCTTTTCTCTAACACCTATCGTCTTTCTTAAGGCTGTATCCTACTCTTCCAGAGCCCTCCCCAACCATATTGGCTAGAAAATTAACATCTACCCGAACCTCCTCTGCTGGTACCTCTCAGTTACCAGATGTCGAAAATCTCCTTCCAGAACTTTCGAAGCTGTCAATGTCTCCTCATTCGCAGACGAGGAAGACTCCAGCTACGCCAACTCGTTCGGCAGTACCCAGAACGTCCCCCCTAAGACTTCCTGCGCTGGCTATTGAACTGCCCCCTTCGCCTTTCTCAAACATCAAAGGCGGCAATCCAAATACCAAAAGTCCTTCTGATTCCTTGAATCCGACAATCGACCAGACTCCTCCGAAGTGAACGACGCCCCACTTGAGCAAGACTCCGGTCAAGACGAAACCCAATCCACCTAGCCCCCCTGGATTGCCCAGCAGTGTACCTCCTTTGTCGCCTTCGCTAAGTGGTTTGGTGACGGAGGAGTTCAAGCCTCCATTGCGACTGGATGAAATCTTGTCGAAGCTGAATTCTGAACGTGTTGATGGGTTTCCAGATGGAGAAAAGCTGCTCAAGCATCAAGTCGAGGCGCGGCTGTTCCTTGCTAAGAGTGAGCACAGCAGATTTAGAGGAGGACAGCTTCATGACATTCGTATTCTTCTTCTCATTTTGACCCTGCACCCCTAACATTTTCGCCCCAGGATGTGCATTGTTTAGGATCATGCTGTCTGCTTGATATTTTCTCACGATGAAATTAGATGGGACTTGGAAAGACAATCCAGCTGATCGCACGAATCTTGGATAGTAAACTGCTTCAGAAAGAGGTTGGCCCGACGCTGTAAACGATCAGCTCACCGTTGCCTGTCATGAACTGGCTGACCTTCCCTCCCGCAGAATCGTCGCTCCTAACTGCCTGATGAATCAATGGAAAGAAGAACTAAGGCGGTTTGCTCCGAACCTTTCGGTTCTCGTTCACCACGGCCCAGATCGAGCATCAAGTGAGCACCTGGAAGGCGCGAAGTAAGGCATGCGCTGACCAAATCCCTCAACCACAATAGACCCTTTATCCTTCCTAAAATATGGTGATTATCACTACTTACGATATAGTGATGAGCGAATATAAAAATAAGACTGAAGCAATAAAGTCTGGCGGGCAGGTTGCCCTCATAGAGGGAACCTTCCTTCGCATCATCCTCGGTAAGGACTCGCGAACGAATCAGTACCGGTAATCTGACCTGCACTTGATCGTCCCAGATGAGGCGCATAGAATTAAGAATTCGGAATCCAAAACATACAAGGCCTGCTGCGCCTTAACCGCTTGCTATCATTGGACGGTCACTGGAACGCCATGCCAGGTAACATCACTGTCGGCGCTTGCTTATATGCGATTCACTACATCAGCAAAACCCCTTTTGGGATATATTTCCTATCAAAAATATATAGCAAATGTATGCTATATATTTCACAGTTAGTATATATTTCACAGTTAGTATATAGTATGGTATGGGTAATTCTATTTGGAAACCCCCCTTCGGAGAAACCCTCCAAGAAACCCCTTCCGATCGGGTGCGCCGACTTTGTCAGCGACGTCCGACAAGGGGCATTCTTGGGGCCATCACATGATGGCACCACCGTCACTGGCAAGGTGTCCGTCAGGGACCATCACACATCACCTTACACGATGCGACTATTTGCACTTTTGCTTTGACTTTTGCTTTGACATCCGTCCCCAATTTAACTTCGTATCATCACCCTTGGACCTTCCCCTTTACTCTTGATGTACCGTCAACCCCCTGCTCTCATTTCCAATGCCATATCAAAGCGAGGCGCGCCTCGTATTTACTTAGACATGTTAGATTACTGGAATCCCCATACGTCCCGATTTAGCATCTATCCGTTGCACAAAGGGCTACATTTGATTGGATTTTTTTCGCTCATCATCGCCGTCGCCTGTGACGGCAATGGCGTGTTTGTTCAAATCCCGCGACAGCGATGGCAGACTCGTCGCGTTGCACGAGGTGGTGGTCCCTGATGGACACCCTTTGGCAACAGTGGTGCCATCATGTGATCGCACCAAGAAAACCCCCCTGCCCCTTGTCGGACGTCGCTGACAAAGTCAGCGCGCCCGATCGGAAGGGGTTTCTCGGAGGGTTTCTCGGAAGGGGGGTTTCCAAATAGAATTACCCGTATGGTATAGCACAAAATTGCAATGTATATCATTGCATATCGCAATATAGCAAAAAATATCTGTGTAGCAAAATAGCATTTCATATTGACATATTCACATTGCCTTGTTGCATGGTATAGCAACTTGTTTTTGCATTGCATTTTGTAGCAATTTGTATTTGTATAGTATTTAATGGCAACACATAGTATCATATATTTATATATTTCACCACCAGAAGAACACAGAAGTAAGTACAAAATTAGGGTTTGGCATATATATATGAATAAATATCAGGAGGTGCCAAATGCACACACAGATATCCATACTAGACAAATGGGTGACTTAGTATTCTGATGGGGTTAAGAGGTTGGGGCAAGTTTTGATACACTTGTATATTGTCCTTCCCTCCTACTAAGATTAAACACTATCGTTATATGAAT
>KN823189.1:50225-69739 GCA_000827465.1 Tulasnella calospora MUT 4182
AAAAGTTAAATTAGGTTGAATTTGGGAATGGTATATACCACTATTAAATGCAATGGGTTGGGATGCAGAAACATTAAGCTACATTGTTCTACACCAATATACTACAATAAACTGCAATAAACAACTATGACAAAATATATCTGCTATATACCAATTAGAGAAGAATATGCTGCTATAAAATGCTATACAATGGTATGTGGCAATATATGCTATATAGCATGGTATAGCAGTTTATAGCAGTTTATAGCCGTGACCCTTTTTCCTGATGTAAGGCCACCGATATCGGTTAGATTGGTGCCAAAGACTACTTTTCCTCTCTGAGCTTTCTCAGGGCTAAGCCATATGATGAACGTATTTACTTCCAAAGCCGGAGTATGGAAGAGTTGAAAGTAAGCGCGCACAGTCTCATACCCAAATATCGTAACTTCATACTTTCCACTGCCTTCTCAGAAATTTATGAAGCCATTTACGCTTTGGAGAACAAAGTCAATGAAAGGAGAAGATGGCAAACCTCTCATCCAACTTCCTCCTCGGATCTTCAAGTTGGAAGAAGTCCACTTCGACAATGCGGATCACAAGGCATTCTACGACGCCCTCCAAAGACGATATCGTCTAGTTGGAAACATGTACTTGAATAAAGCCGACTATAAAGATGTAGGGTTCCAATGCAGCCTTTTGTTACTTCTCCGACTTCGTCAAGGTGGGTTTCCGAACCTCGAGACCCTCTGCTTGACTAATTAAGGATCTCTCTTATGCTGCTAGCGTGCTTACATCCCGATCTGGTTTTAAAATACCTCGACGACATAGACATAGACAAGGTCGAAGAGAGGCGGGGATCGCGCTGCTGCCGAATTTGCCTGATTGAGTGGGTTGCTACTTTGCCTTGAGTCACGCCGGAACGGCAGGACGAGATAAATTTCTTCATCCCTGCTTCTCACAGCATTGGAAAGGGAGAGCTCTGGTGCGAAAACTGCAAAAAAGATATTATTCCCAAAGCAAAACCACTCCAAACCAAAAGGTTCCATCCCAGCAACCGTCCTTCGGCCGCCAAAATCCACAAGATGCTCGAATTGATCCGGAAGGCCCTAGAACGTTCCGAAGGAGCAGAAAAAATCATAGTATATTCTCAGTTCACATCCTATCTGGATATCCTCAAAACCTACGTTGAGCAAGCAGGGTGGAAATATGTCCGATGTAGGTCCAGTGACAAATATTCAGTTACAACTTGCTTCCTTGTTTTATATCTCAAGACGATGGACTCATGAGCGGGGACGAAAAAGAAATTACCTTAAAGCGGCTCAAGGAAGATCCTCAGGTTCAGGTTGCGCTCTTCTCTCTGAAGGCTGGATCCGTCGGTGCGACTCGCTACCTTCCCACAACAAAAGCAAAGCTAACTCTTCGAATAAACAGGACTTAACTTGAACTCAGCTAATGTTGTTATCCTAATGGACCCTTGGTGGAACCCCGCCATCGAAGATCAGGCGTTCGACCGTGTCCATCGGTGAGCATCTCCCGAACGGATAGAACGCAGCAGGCCGTTAACGTGCTCTCTCCTCCCGCTTCACAGTATCGGACAAAGCAAGACCGTCTACATACACAAACTTTTGATGCCGCAAACAATTGAGGAGAGGATTGAGCAGGTCCACCCTTTATTCTTCGTTCACGTCACGTACCGCTCTAACGCCGAGCCTCTTCAACTTTAGCTGCAACATTCCAGGAGGGTGATCGCTGCGTTTATGACCGAAGGGGAAACTGCTAGCTTCGGGACGCGGGACTTGGATCAGAAGCATGCTTTGAAATTCCTTCTCGATATCGACGATAAGTTGGATCACAAACGGGTGTGATGGAACAAACGGTGGGACGTTGGTCATGAAATCTTCAGGCTGCAGCCCGCGGCGGGAGAACGGCGTCACTACTTTCGAGAGATCGAGTCTCTGAGTCATATTTTTTTCCACTGGTATTCGATGCGTGTATTTGTAACGCAGAAGTTCTTGGCCTTCGGGGTAGTAATTCCGCCGCACCAAGACGTTCCTGGAATCTCCGGCCCACTAAGCAGCGCACCTCCACCCCGTCGAGGCTTGAGGTCAAGATATGCCTCGAGGACACGCCTGCAGGCTAAAGGAGGGAGAAAGTTCAAGCCACAACCGAACCTCGCTGACGGAGCTTACAGGGATGTGAACCCACTACAAAGGCGACAGGCACGAACATACTGTAAGTACCCCGTACAAAGGCGATAAACAGCCGTAGCTTTACGGAAGGAACGCTTTGATGAGGTCTTCCTTCCATTTCCGATGTGGATCGCCACCGTATAAAATGAAGCCGCCAAAGTCCCTGGAGCGACGATATCATCCCGGGCCCGTTGTTCCCCTTACGGAAATGAAGACTTCAAAGTGTCTTTTGCTCAATAAGAGGTCAAATTAATAAAGTGATCCATACCTCTGAAGCCTAAAGCTGTGCTTTGATGGCCTGCAGAGTCAATTATTAGTCATATTTCGAGCGAGTGACATTCTGGGCCGGCAAACCCAGCCGAGGCCACATCCTCAACCCTAGAGCGGGACCAAGTCACTATTGCGGATTTTGCCAATCCATCGGTCGACATTCTTCGGCCCTCGCACCCCGAAATGCTTGCACTTTGCTACCCCTGTAAGGGCCCAGAGGGGAGGGAAGTCCGGAATATGAATCTGAGGTCGCTCTGGCTGTGCGTTCCATGTGACCCGCGGTTCGGCCCGGGAGTTGTTGCTCCCGTAACCCCCCGAGGTATTAAAAAGCAGCCATTGATCATCATCCGTGGACGCTAGCGAGGAAAGATGACAATTGCTGAGGCCATTTCCCAGGCCATGTTTAGTGTTATTTGCACGACGGCTCTGAAACGCCGAAATTTCGGATGCCCACGCCGCTTCCTAGCCCAGTTCCCTTTGCCCTTTTTCTTGTGCTCTAGACATTGCACCGCACCCATGACTCGTTTATATCGGATCCGCAACACCGCTATGTCTTGGCGTGGGGTGTTTGACGTGGCGCTCCGGACGAAGCCTGGACGGTTGATCAAAGGAACATGCAACAGTGAAGCCTCGTAAAAGGCATTTGGGGCCGACCATATACGCGGTACGTCGCCAGCATTGCCGGAGATACCTTTTTCCTATGGAGCGATAATTCGTAACCCCCGTTGTCAACAAAAGCCGATGCTCAGGGTTGCGATTATTTCCTGGGTCTGTGATTCGTGCTTGCGTCGTACACATGCCTAAAACGTCCATGTGAGGCACAATTCACTCGATCCTGGAGGTGGCCCGCCTTCCCTCGGCTATGCCTTTGAACGCCTCCACCTTTCTGCGAAGATGATAAAGGTGTCTCCTTGCACGAAAATTCGTTCCCCCAAATGCCGACTCGCCCCTCTTTAACGATCCCTCCTTTGGGAACGCGTGCAAATCCCTATGACATTCGAAGTCCCACGGAGTTTGGTGGCAGCCTTCGAAGCACACCATCGTAAGTGATTCTCTCTCTTGCAGTTTTAATAATCGCTAAGAATGCCAACCCCCGTTTTCTAGAGAGTTTTCTGCGTGGGGCGTCTACCCCGAGACGGTACGATTTCGCACCCGGGTAGCTCCTCTCCAAAGTACCCAAGCGGCAGCCCCTGTACCTGTTGCCGGTCCTTCGAACTCACAGCCACCGAACAACCATGCCGGCGAAGGCTCAAACCAAAGTAGCGACGAGGACTCGGACCAAAGTAACGGGGATGAGGGGGATCAGAACGGTGAAGGCTTGGGTGAACAACTGGATCAAGGGCCAGCCGCAACCAACGAACATCGCCGGAGGATCAACTCACGTATTGTGGTTGGTGGGAGGATGGTATTAGATCACCGCCAGAAGTGGACTCGAACTAAACTGTTCGATTTGGAGATGTCGGAGGCAAAGGGTGGGATGATCTTTGACTACGTGAGCCGCTTCATTTGAACACTCCGACTCGCATGGCCCAAGAATGACCATGGACTTTTCAGGAGGTATTGGTGACATTTCGAATTGCTTGACATTTAATTGACGTTGAAACTGTCATCCTAGGATGATTCAAGCATGATCCTTGGGCTTCTTTGCCGCATTCATGATTCGGAGAAAATCCAACGCGAGCCGGGATCAACTCTGTAAGCCCAAGCCGAAAATTTCTGTCGCTCCCTTACCAACTACCCGCTCTACTGCAGAATAGTTGTTTCCGGTGAGGGACATTTCGAAAAGTGGGAGAAAGCAGCTCGAGCCTTCAGTGATCGATTTGTAGAAAATATTCTCATCTACCATGGCCCCAAGAGGTCGCCAGGCAAGTGGTACTAATAGCGATTTTTTCCGCGATTGGGGCTTACAATCGCGTGCATTAACTCCAGTGGCGCAATTTGATCGATATCGAATTGTACTCACTACGTACAGGACTCTCTCACTGGATCTGGGTGTCCCTAACCGTGGCCTTCTGCGAGAACGATTGAGATTTCGGCGCGTTATCCTCGGTATGTTTGTCACTTTTAGGCCGGTATCGATACGAGGCCTAAGCTGCACATCGTCTTCTCTATTTATTTGGTTTTCATAGATGGGGGCGAGGTTATCCGTAATGCAAAAACCAAGCAATCCGAGGGGTGTCGTCAAGTCAACGCATCGTACCATTGGTGCTGCACTCAAAACAGCGTGAGTGGTAATCTCTGTATGGGACTGCTTTTGTTATATTGATAGCTTCTCATGCAACATGTTGGATTCAGAGAGCCATTGCGGTTAACCAATATGAATTGCTTGCCGAATTTCTGCGGATCCCAAATCTTAATCATGATACCCGCCGTAAAAAAAAGGCAAGTAAATGAGCTCATCAAACGTGACTAACAGCTCTAACCCTTTGTGTCTCAGGAGTTCCTCGAGCGATTCATCTTAACGGATGTATCTTACCTAGCCATGCCTGCGACGCCTACAAGTGAACTGGAGAATAGATTCCTTGTATTCGAGAAAGTTAGTTTCGACCCGGACCAACGAAGGTTCTATCGGGCACTCGAAGAGCGCTTAGACGAAGTTGGAGGACAGTACCTCCGTCCCCGTGCACTACACCGTGATGGGACAGACAAGGTTTATAGAATGGTCCTGTTGTCGCTTTTAGGTGCGGTCATCACAACTAGCAACACTATTCGGTTTCTTGACCCAGTTCAAATTGCATAGCGTGCTGTAACCTCGACTTTGTTCTCTGGGGTTCAGATGAGAGCGGTGGTGTCAGGGTATGCAATATTTGCAAGGAGAGGTGAGATCTCGAGAAGGTTTCTGGCCACTCTCTTACCCTTGAATCCGACTTAGACTTGAACCCGGAAGCAACTCCCGATTCTGCACCGTGTGCAAGGAGAAGGTTCGAAAAAAGTTCCCAAAAGGTGACCTGGCCAACCCCAAAATCAGGAAGATGATAAGTATTCTGCGCCGCACCGCCACAGGTGCCAAAACAGCCATCGTTTGCCAATTCGATGCCTTTGCCGATGTCATCGCGGAGCAGTTGACTAATGAAAAGATCGTATTTGCAAGGTGTAAGTGCTGACTCTACCATATTTCGCTGGCGTTGAATTCATGATATTCCTTTCAGTTCATGACTCAAATGTCGTCGATAAAAGATTCGCAATGAACCGCATAAGATCGCAGCAACGTGATACCACGGTGGTTCTGGCAACAGTCAATCCTGCCAATATTCGCGGTGGGCATTGCCTCGGTTCTGTCGACCTGCTGTTGCACATTCTTAAACCCTTCGATAGGCTTGAACTTAGAAAACATTACTACCGTTATCCTCATGGACCTTTGGTGGAATCCTCGTCTAGATGTCCACGCGTTTTTGGAGAATCAGAACGTGTGCGTTTAACTCCGTTAGGCAGCGACTTCATACTGAAACTTAGCCTTAATGCAAAAGAGTCGATATTTACAAACTTTACTTCGAGAATACCGTCGAAAGTCGTATCTTGGAGGTACGCTTTTTTATTTCTTGATCTCTACCGACTCTGAAAGGCGACGCCAAAAGTTGCTTAAACAACCGCAGCTGGGCAACGACCAAAATCGAATAGGGATTCATTCAACTCCACATAACTTGGACTTTCTTCTGCGACCTTCGTAAACCTACTCTGAGGCCAGATGCAGTGTATCTCTAGGCAATGTTGCTAGTTCACCACACGGGGAGCTAACAGTAGCCGCGCTGCCACCTCCACTAACCTTTCCTTCCTGTGTTAGTTCTAGATACGTCATTTATTATTCTCTCCTATACTTCATCTTTCAATTTCCCTTCATTTGTGTATTCTTAAAATGTATTGAAGCAACCGCTCTTTGAACATCCGGGGCCACGGGGGTTGAAGAGACGAAACCCACTATACGAGTCCCTGATCGGCGGTGCGACAGGGACGAAAATGTGAGCCCTTTCTTACTTAAGCCATGGCCATGAGCGGTAAAACGCAAACTTCGCTAAGGATCCCTCATCAAGCAGAGCAACGAGATCTCTTCGTCGGCTTCCTGACCAGAGTTCGTCATCGCTCGTGCTATCATCGGAGGGAGGAAGCTTACAGGAGCTCTCCGGGCTGACTCAGGCGACATTATGGCAGGGTGAAGGTCACTATCTGTGATCTACCGATATTACTTGGTAACGGTGTATAAACTCAAAGCCACGGTAGGTGCGCTGGATACCGCGCTGCCCCAGCCACCGATTTTCCTCATTGCACGATCCATCCCAGCTGCTTCAGTTACGAGTTTGCAGCCAAACAAAGGAAAACCCTGAGGCCAAGCCGTCGATGGTGGCTTGGCCGCGCCACGTGGGTCAGCCTTGGAATCCTAAATGTGAGAATTTCACACCCATTTGATGACCCCCTGCACCCCGATCCGGCCTTGGATGCGGCATGCATCATTACAACAGCATTGTGTTCGACTCTTGCATTGGCACTCGGCGCATCCCTATTCTTCTTGAATACGATCAAACAGTCTCTCTGCTATCCACTGACTTCCACATTTCGCCTTATGTTATATGCTGTATTTCAAGTCATCATGATTACCATGCGGTAGCGGTGACGTCAACACTTATGTGCTCGGTTAGTATTTAAACCCTGTGCTATTATCTTCCCGATGTGTAACCATCTTCTCCGGGATGTGTACACCCAAATTCGGATGTGGAGCGCGATTCATCCGAACCCAGCGGTCCCTGGAAACCAGCCAAGGTGACGGTAAAGAGCTGAATTGTCTTCGGAGGAATGGATGATGCTTCACCCCATCGCGCGGTAACAATCTCTTCATTACGAGAAGGCTCCGTTGTCACAGAGCTTTCAGTTGAGTTGCTTTGTCCTTGCCTACGACCGCTATCGATTCTTTGCACTTCAAAGGGATTCGCAGCCCCTCCCCACTCCCTGGAAAGCCTGCTGAGGCATATAAAATGATCAAGTAGCAGACTAAAAACTCCATACACTGTACGGTCATTATGGTTTCCCCCGCTCCATGGCTCAAAGACCCTGTGGGTTGCGCCGACAGCGACACCGCATGGGAAGCCTCAAAAGCAGCCTTCACCCCACCAAGATCCATCCCCAAGTAGGTACTACGAGTTTCAACTGTTATTTCAATGCCAAACCTTTGGTTTTTTATCAGCAAAAATCGTTTGTCCCAAGAATCACCCCCCAAAGCACGTCGCCAATTAGTAGGAGCGACCAAATACGCCCTATCTCCTCCCCCGCCTTCAACACCATCATTTAGCGCTTCTTATATTCCAGAGGAGAGCCCCCCTCCATCACCGACCCCATCACACAGAAAAAAGCTTAAGGGATCATCCACGCCCCAAGGCCCGACTCACTCGACGGGTGTCGAAGCCGAGGAAAGCGTAGACCCGTTGGAGAAGATTCGCAAGAAGATAGACTCCGTAACCGTGAAAGGCTTTTCATCCAAGTACTCGCTCAGAGAGCACCAACGCGTAGCCCGCCTTTTTATGATGCGATGCGAATCCGGTCGATTCAAAGGCGGGCTCTTACTTGACGTACGTACCCAGGACGTGTACATCTAATCTCATACTAATCAGCTTTCATCCATCAGGACGTAAGAGAGCCCATCAATCGGTATTATTGCATAGGCCACAGCTAAAAGTATTCCTCAGATGGGCTTAGGTAAAACGATCCAAGTTCTAGCAAGGATATGTGATGCGAAATTTGTCCAGAAAGAAAAAGGGCCCACTTGGTAGGGAGCGACCTCCTGCCTCGAAATTTTTAAGCTAACTCGCTTCTTATAGCATTGTTGCTCCTGCGGGCATTCTCAGCCATTGGGAGAGCGAGACCAAAAAGTTCGCTCCAGTTCTTAAAGTGCTTGTCCATCAGCGAACCCGCATTCAGGGTGAGAGAATAACTGACGTTCGTTCATGTCCATGGCTTGCTCATCTTATTCCTAGACCCTCGACTATTCGAAGGATATGATGTCGTACTTGTGTCGTATGAGACATTGCGATCAGAATGGAAGAACTGGAAGAACCGTGGTACGAAGAATACTGCGATGTTTCGGGCTTTCTTCCTGCGAATCGTTCTCGGTGAGTTCGGATTGTCAGTATGCACAAATTTCTTGGATGGTATTCACAAAGTATTTTCTAGATGAGGGTCACATGATTGCGAATCCAGAGACCCAGCAGTCGAAAGCCTGTCGTGACCTGGATGGCAAATACCGATGGCTTGCCTCGGGAACAGCCATCAATGTAAGCTGACATATGGACTACTCATCGTCCTGACGCTGATTCTGATTCTATCTTTCCAGAAAAGCAAAAATGAGATGCTCGTCTATTTCCAATTTCTGCAGGTCGTCACTCAAGACGAACTCGGTTTCTTCTATGGTGATTCGAAGCGGATTGCGGTAGGTCTTCGGTCATTCATCATATCAGTAATATTTCGGGATCTCACTCGAGTATCAAATAGGAATTCAAATCTCCTTTTACAATTGGACGGAAGAAAACCGGTGAAATCGATGGGAAACCTATCGTCGAACTCCCTCCTCGAACGATGGAAATAATCGAAATCGACGTTCAGAACGAGGACGAGGCAGCATTCATCCAAGCCTTGGAAGAACGATCTCCTCTAGCAGAAAACGGCCCGTACCTTGCATCTCGTCGCTATAAAGATGGCCCTGAGGGGCCAAAGAATGGATTGACGATGCTGCTTCGTCAACAACAAGGTGCGGACTCCCTTCTTGCTTGTCAGCCTCTGGTCAGCAGCTGACGCTGGCCTCTAGCTGCGTGTAAACCCCAGCTCACTACCACAAACAAGCACCGCAAAGACGATGAAGCATATGTTGATGGTTGTCAAATTTGCCACCGGCCAATCGAGAAGATGTAGGTCTCGATCGTTTCAGCTCTAACGGTGACTCAACGTTAGCTCCTTGCTTTAGTGATGCCGAGTTCTGCGATCGATGCAAACGTGGTGAATATCTGAAAGAGGAACAAGCGGGCGAGTCGTCCGACGCCGAAACTGGTCCCCCGAGCTCCAAAGAAACGGCACTCCTGAAGTTGATCCGGGGAATACATGATAAAGACATGCAGCCTAAAATCGTGATTTTTTGCACCTGGACAGAGGCCCTTGATTATATCGAAACATACCTGCAAGAAGCGGGCTATCCTTGCCTTCGATGTGGGTTGAGAGCTCTTACATCCCCGCGTGAATCCACTCTAATATCCGAGCATTCTTGTTGTGACTTGCAGACGATGGTACAATGGGTCCCGATACAAGAAAACAAGTGCTCCGTTCCTTGGAGCGGAATGCCGAGGCTACTATCTGTCTGGTAAGCCTAAAGGCTGGAGGAATCGGTGGGTTTTATCTCTTCTAAGCTTAACTATGAGACCTGAGACATTCTAACTCCAATCTAACAGGACTCAACTTGAGCTTCTGCAATCACGCCATTATGTTCAACCCTTCGTGGAGCGCTGTAGAGGAGGATCAAGCCTTTGATCGACTTCACAGGTAAGTTGCATCGAGAAGCGCCAGCGATCCTGGACCAACTCTAACTCTTTACGAAGAATTGGACAAGTCCGACAGGTTCAATGCTACAAACTGATCGTGCCCGGCACCATCGAAGTCCGAATACTAAAGGTACGCACGAATAGCAGCATCCTCCCTATATTCATAAACTAAAACCGAACGAATCCGGCATGAGTAGAAACAGAGCTCAAAGCGCGATGTGCAAAACTCCTCATGGACAGCCGGGGGCCGGATCGATGGAACCCAAAGCACAGAAATGAATGCGAAATTAGCTAAGGAGCTGGAACGATGGGGCGGACAATAGGAGCAGCGCTCGTTTTTTGGTTTGGGCAGCACCCATATGGCACTCAGCTGGCACTGTAGTGTTTCAGGGACGGAGACTTGAATTTTCCCGACGACTCGGAGTATTAGCTCAGTAGATGGACATTGCGGAAGCACATGCCTTATTTTATGTTAGATATATACGTAGATTAGCTCCACGGTTTCATATATTCGCTTCCCTAAACATTACCCTTCCCAGTTATCTATGATGGTGACTAAAGAAACGTAACTGAAAACTGTTTGCCCAGCAGTATATGGCACTTTTCGGAAGTCGATTGACCGTGGCCACATTAATTTCTGACCAGAACACATAAGAGACTCGACCGCTACCTCGTCGCGAAAGTATCCGTCAAATCAGCGCTGCACACTCCACGCTTCTCTTGACCCGTTATCGTGCCATGCACGTTTTCTTTCGTTCCAAATATTTCGAATCAGATATGGTAAGCTGCACGAGTCAACACTTTCTTCGAAGACAAGCTCCATCCATTCCCAGTTAATCTGCAAGGATTGTGCACGGTCGACATCTTCAAGAAGGATCTGGCGCAAAGGGGCCACTTCGAAATCTCAAGCGGTGTTTGTTTGATTCTAAGCAGAATATTCGTTCCAACCAAACCGCGTTGAGATGTAAGTTACAGTACTGCCAGGAACAAAGGAATCTCGTATAAAGGCGATCTTCGCCTGTGCCGTGAATTACGAGCCGTGGGAATTTCGATTGGCTACAATCGGCGATAGGGACCAGACAACCTAGCCCCGATTTTAGCACCACAAATAACCTTTGTCCAGCCTTCGGTCAGAGAGACCTATATGTTCGAGTACTCTCGCTCCTAGCATGGAAGCGTTTGCTGCAATGAATTTGGGTGATCCCATGTTGCGTTCAACAACTTCACCCCAATTTATGAACTTTCGTATGTTTCATCATCCCGTGATGCAAGTAGCCACCCCGATCAAAACCCTGTTGAAGCGTAGGATAGGGAGTTTGTGTACGAGACCGTTTGAATAAGGCGCTGCCGGGTAACTATTTATCTCATTGCGTCAGGGACATCTTTCACGCCCTCTTCTGGTATGAGACGATAGGCCAGCGTTACAGCAGGGTTTAATAGCTCTCTTTTGTTCTTTCTTCGGACACTACCTCCGGGGAACCTACATATAAGGAGGGCTTTTTTCAGCGCATCTCAGCCCACCCAAATGTCTAGTTTCCCTCTCCATTCGACACCCTTGCCACGATACTCTAGGCTTGACAGAATCAGTATTCCATCCCCTCCGCCAAGATATTCTTCTTGGTAAGAAATTGGAACTCGTCGCGTTTCCCCTTTCCACTAACCATTTTCTTAGGACTAGGCATTCTCCCGATGACGAATCTCAAGGATTTAGGAGTGAATCAGTCCATGACACTAGTTGCAGACAAGGCTGGGAGGCGTCGGTGATATCTGCGTCTAGCGATGATCTCTCCCCAGAGAAGTCTCGACCGCCAACCCCTACATTACAGCCAAGACATAGAGTGGGCAAAGTCGAACGAGGTTTAAAAGTCAACATTCAAAGGTCGTCCACAGCTGGTCACAGCCTAAAGCTTGATGAAAAGATTCCAAATACGGTATACTCTCAAACCGCCAAGGGCTTTGCGTCCGGAAGATCCTTGAGTTCCCAAGAACGAATAGCTCGATCGTTTATGTTGTGTTGCGAGTCTAGCCAGTTTAAAGCAGGCATCTTATTTAATGTAAGCGCCCCATCTGCGTACATGGATTCAAAACTGATACACCATCTTACAGGATGTGAGCACTCGCTTATTTGATATCATCTGGTGTTCGATGCGATAATCAACCTTATTATCTAGGATTGGCGGGACAGTGTGACCAAGGTCCTAGCTAGAATCTGTGACTCGAAATTCGTCCAGAAACATACAGGTTCTACTTGGTGCGAGGTGCCACCTGCTGCCGAACTTTCAGGAATTGACTTCCATTCAATTCTCAGTATTGTGGTACCGTATACTATCAAGACGGAATGGTTGTCCCGCATGCAGGAAGTTGCTCCGTCCTTCCACATAATCGATCATCATGGGCGCAGGCGGAACCAAGGTGGGCTTGATGCTGCTCGTTCGTGAAGTCAGTTGTACTAACCTGTCATGTAGACCCTCAGACACTAGAGAGGTGCGATATCGTTGTGGTGACACACGAAACTCTAGTATCGGAATGGAAGAATTGGAACAGCTATACTGGGAGAAACAGCGCGATATTTCGTGCACGCTTTCTACGCATTGTTCTGGGTAGGCTCCCATTACCTGACATCCAAGATTATTCAGCGAAGTTAATACTTGTTCCGCAGCCGAAGGTGATAGTATTGTGAATGCCAACCTCCAACGAACCAAAGCATGTATGGACCTGAGTGGCAAATACAAGTGGATTGTCGCGAAACAGCATTACAAGGTAAATTCATTCATTATAGTAGACGAAAAACGACCGAACTCATTCTGGATTATTCACAGAGAAATGTAGCTCAGATGGAATCGTTCCTAACGTTCCTAAGGGTTAATCCTGAGAGTCTACCTCGCAGTTCGTCAGACCGGACTAAGGTCAATCAGATGCGCTTTGAATCATTATTCTTGAGACTGACTGTATTTCTGTCCCAGGCATTTGAAACTCTTCTCGAAATGAGAAATGAAAAATTACCCCACCGCGGGGGTTCCCTTGACAGCCTTGCCCGACCAATGAGAGGAACCATGAAGAGGATAAGCATGCATGATAAGATCAAATCTACGTCGCCTGTAGGAGCGGCGCGACCTGTTATCTCAAGCCATCGATACTTTGTATCTCAACTCCACGAAGAGCCCGAGGAAGGTATGAAGCTCGACTATCCGTAAGCACATCAGTCTACACCTCGTCGCCACTTCCAGTACCTACAGAGAGCTCACGCAACAAAATAATGCATATGACTCGCAGAGAAAAAGAACGTCTTGCGGAGTCCCGTGTGTTCGGCCTTACTAAGGTTACCCGAACTGCAGGCCACAAGGTTTGGACGCCATCCAAGTCTTATCTTAGCCGCATAGCCTGATTGTATCTGAATTCAACAGGGAACGACAGAGAATTGGGATGGCAAAGTTTCAAAGCGGAATGATTTGTGGCTGTAGGCGGAACTCGATTAACAGCCGACAAAGGGTACACTTGCTCTTCTCGGTGGTTAGAAGAAGCATTCAAGTGGCGCCACGTCTCAATTCAATTTCACTTTGCCCTGTAACATATCAAGGAGAATGTTTGTGTGATCCTAATTTGGCGTTTTCATGTCGACTGGTATCCTGAATCACGACGTGGACAAGTCCGCCGTTCCTTCAATTGAGCTTGCCGTTCTCTTACTAAATTATATGAGTTTATTTCATTCCGATAATGTCTAGATCGTAGATGGTTATACGTCCGAAGAAGTCAGAGCTCTCTTCAAACACGAGCTTGAGCTGTAGAACGGCCAGTGCAGCAGACTCATTCTCCTCGATACTCTCTCGCAGTTGAAACGATTGGACACGGTTGACATCTTCAGGAAAGACTTGCCGCAAAAGAATCCACTCAGAAACTGCTGAATCCTTTGACTGAGAGTAAACGGAGCACTTTGTTCCGACAAATCCCCCCTGAAATGTTATTGACAGTGTTGTTGGGATCACTGGCTGTCCGAAGGCCATCTGGATGGTCTGTGGGAGTCCCTACCACACTCGAATGGGTAAGCACGAATATCGGTTTATAAAAGTAGTATAAGTTACCTGTGATGAGGTCCAACACGTCTCGGGGCTTCTATCGGTCAGGTATCTTTTCCCAACGCTACGATCGAGGGTCGAACTGACTCTGATAGCGAACGCACGCTGCATCGTCAGCTCTGAAAATGTTGCAGTCACTGAGATCCCTCACTTGATCTTCGTATTCGGGTCGATCAACGAGCCAGCCATGAGTGGGTCCTTCACGAAGTGGGGATGCCGGGTGGTGCAAGGGGGTCGTGGAAAGCTTGGCCTTGTTTGGCTGCTGACGATGAAGTCGTAGCCACACCACCAACACGATGACCGAAATCCCGCCCAACAACGTAAAGCCGCCCATGAAGTCACCGGACATTATTTCTTCAGTATCACAAATGCTAGAACCCTTAGATGAAGTTCGCTTTGCAATTACGCGGAACGATTGGAACCGACTGCGGACCTTGAGCTTGCAACCGGGAGGGTTCGGAGTTGAAGGCAGGAAAGAAGCTTGGTATGTGTTTGTTCAGCACTAACAACGGCCCCCACTGAATACAATCGACTTTTAGGCCATATCTGCTCCATGCTACAGCCGCCGCTGGATCGACCTCCGACCGATCGGGTTCCCCTGAACTGGAACACGACCCCTCAGCATCACAGGAGAACGACAGCTCGGCATCTCAGTCACTTGATGTTCTTCCCGATCACTCCACTGAACATGATGTAGAAGAACCTGGCTCTAAGGAAGTCCCTCATCCTGACGAACGTCAGGTTGGGCTTGACACAGACCGAAGCTTTGTGATGTACCCAACAGGTGGGACAAGCGAGCGGCAATACGCCTTCACTCCTAGCTTTCGATTTTCTTAACCCAGAACCCCTTGTATTCCTCTCAGATAATGCGTTGAAGAAGTCAACCCGAAAAATGCAGCTGCACAACCTCATCGTTGCCATTTTGCGAAAACGTCGAAAGCTGAGCTACTTCCAAGTCAGTCTCAAAATTTTACTGTACTCTTCTACCTTTCCAATATCTGCTTTACTGAACCACCGGCTTAGGGCTTCCATGACGTCATCTCCGTCCTCTATCTCACTTTACACGACTCCCATGAAAATCTTCAGCTGGACTCCACTCGACCATCCGAACTGCTTTTAAGTTGCGGTGAAAAAATAAGCTTGCATAGACTACGGGACTCTATGGGAAGCGGTTTGGAACCTCTCGTTGGTTACCTGCGGTAGGCTGGTCCCTTAACATAACAGGGAGGAAAGATCGTCTGACGCTACATTTGAGGCTGCTTCAACGGCTATTCCGAGCGGCAGATCCAGCGCTGGCCGATGTTATTGAACAGTGAGTTGACCATGTTTGCCCCACTCGATGCATGCACTTAGACTTTTTCACCATAGATCCTCACCTCAACCCTACTTCGCACTTTCCAATCTGTTAACCTTATTCTCACATGATGTTCCAACACTTCCGCTCATTCAAAGAATTTTCGACTATTTGCTCTGCCGCCCGCCGATATATGCCATCTACCTCGCCGCTGCGGTCAGTGAACTTGGCCACCGGTGCGAATCGCTAATACTTACTGTGATCATCAATTTCAGATCGTCCTATCCAGGAAAGCGGAGATTATGAAGCTCGAAGCTGAAGGAGAAGATGGGATGATGCACTCCATACTCTCCCAACTTCCGGCCATGGTTGCGGACGGACAGGACTCCAGCGAACTCGACGTCAAGCCTCAGTCGACTCCGAGACTGGGTAGAAGTACATCTGTGGCCCATTCAACCACCATTATACCCTCATCGAGGCAGTCCACTAGTCAATCAAGAGAGCACTCATCCTCGCGGCCTCCTCGGGAACCGAGCCCGCACTCAACGACAGTAAATGGAACATCCCTCACCAAAGATGACAAGACTGGCGCTAATCTGCTTTCGGAATCCGTTCGAGCCTCGTCGCCCGCCCCATCGGACGCTCGGTCCACGCTCGCAACCACGCTCGGAGATCCAACATCACGTGCGACCACTCCGTTCCCAGACTCGGAATCCAGACTAGAGGCAACCCCTTCCGAAACGGACGAGAAATCCAGCCTTCGAGCTTCAACCGCATCTCCGACCAAGACTAGGTCCGATGAAATACCAATATCCTCCATACTTCGGGCTGCCGACGAGCTTTATGAAAAGTATCCACCGTCGCACCCTTCCATTGCCGCGGATACGATTATGGGACCGAAGAGCGTGATATTCACGTGGCACGAAAAGGACCATACGGAACTGGCTGTCGATGGGGTAGAACCATGTTTGCCTTCGGATGACGAGGCGGAGAAGATGGTCGAGGATAAGTCCCAGATTGTCCTCCCCTACGACCCAATGGACGATGCCCCTCCCTCAGAGAAGGAACCTAGTAAGAAGCCACCAGCACGGCGGAAGCCGTCGAATGCGCTGCAATCGAGGCTGGCCAAATCCTTGGACATGTTCTTGCAGCTTGACAAACGGACGATCCTCGCCGGTGTTATTGCAGTGGTAGCAATAGGAATCGCAGCGTACGATGCAAGGAGCAGCGGCAAAGTGAGGAAGTTTGCAAACGAAACCGGGCTATTCCTGCTGTCCCTGGCAAGTGTAGACGGTTTCTTAGACGTTGCTGGCGACGTATTACCCCCAGACACTGTGGAATCTCCGCCTGAATGATTTCGGACAGTCCATGGACTATTATATATTTCTTTTTCTTTACGAGTACACTTATCTCGAAATTGTTATGCTTGTGGCTTATCGCTGGTGCCAAAACCTTTTGTGGGGATAACCTGAATCTTATATCCGATAACCCCGAAGAACAGGTGTCCGATATTTTCGGCCACCATGTCGTTCCTCCAGAGGCTCAGGACGAGACCCTTTGCAAGCCTTTTTGCAACTACCGGCAAAGCGACCTCTTCAATCACTCGCTTCACGCCCGCTCAGCGGTACTACTCCGACAAGGGGAAAGCCCCTGCCTCTCAACTTTTTGACGACCTTGGGGATGATGAAGTTGAATTCACAAAACCCATCGAGGAGGTTCTGCCGGATGGTCCCACGAAACCTTCAAGTTGGTCGACAAGTCAAAAGGGCATCGAGCGAGAACCCATTCCAGAACCGTATCTCGCACACCGAGCCACCATGAAGCGCAAATTCCCGGAAGGTTGGAACCCGCCCAAGAAACTTAGCCGGCAACTTATGGACGATATGCGAGACCTAAAGAGACTCGATCCGGAGAAGTTTACGACAGACGTTCTTGCCTCGCAGTTTCGCGTCAGCCCAGAGGCGGTGAGACGAATCCTGCGCAGCAGCTGGACTCCGGATACAAAGCGGAGTGAGGAGCTACAGGAGAGGGACGAAGCAAAAAAGGCTCAGACTCTGGAGTATTATAAGCAGCTGAGGGAGAGGAGAAAGGCAGCGCGGGAGAAGGCTCGAAAACGGAGCGGGTCTTCGAGTTCGTCCTCCGGCTGGAAGCCCTCCCGGTATGGACAGAAAGAGGGTAGTCGAAGGCCGAACCGATTTGATTCAGGAGCTGAGCAAGATGGGTTCACTCTGGTTCGTACATTCAGCCGTTCTAAGCCTTTTCGGGGAAATATCACTCATGCAGACTTGTTTCCGTTGAACAGCAATAAGCCTATTTCCTCTTCTCTTATTCGGGTTTTGGTAGCAGCTTTTCTCAAGCCGATACCTCTCACGGGAGGTCACCCTTGCAAGCTTGCAAGGATCACAGAATACGGGATCATGAATAACCTGGCCCCTTCATACGCGCAATTCTTATAATTGTTTCCCCGCTACTCGATATCCTGCTTCATATTTATCACTATCGCTACCTGTTTCCTTTGTTCATTTCCTTTTGCCGATCGCGGTGTCTGCGGACCCTGAGACGCCTGATTAGGTAAAATGCCCGTTGCACGCGTCCAGACTGAAATCGCGTTGTACTCTCAGTCCAAATCGATCTTCAACACCATCCTATCAGCTCGTTCCCTTCTCCCACTCACTAAGTCTTGATTCATTACATAGATGGCTGGCGCCGACATTTCTTCACCCGATATCCAGCAAGGTGGGTGCGCGAGTCTCGGGAAACGCTTCCCAGGTTGGCCAACGATCATCGTTTGCAGCTTACAGGGATGTTCGAGATGACAAGACAGCCACGAGCTGGATGCTTCTGAACTACGAGGTTGGCCTATCTGTCGTGCCGTGAAGCGACTCCTCTCCTAACAGTCTGTCAATTCACGACCTTGACTCGGTGGTTGTCGCACCACGGAAACGCAGAACCCTCGCTCAGATGTCTTAACACTAACTGCTACAGGAGAAGGAGGCCTCAACGAGCTTAATGAGAAGCTTAAAGAAGAAGACTGTGGGTTCGCTTATGCCCGGGTTGAATACTCTAATGTGGGTGCTCCGTGGACCGAGATTGCTGTCAGAACTGGCACCTTAACCGGGGTTTTCATTATTTATTTCACGAACAGGACAAGGAGTCGAAAAGGACCAAGTTCGTACTCATTACATGGATTGGGGAGAAAGCTCCGATAATGCGCAAGGCCAAGGTATGTGCAGCTGATATCGGACCGACGTTCAGCCTCACCATCTGACGCGAATCCACGCCCCGTTAGATTTCCGTCCATACTGCTGACGTGAAGAAACTTATTTCTGTGTTCTCAATCGAAGTTCCCGCCCGGTCTCAGGAAGATGTAGATGAAGACCATATCGTAACCCGACTCCGAAAGGTTAGTGGCATCATGCCTATGGGAGATCAGGCCACACGGACTCAATCACGGTCCGCTTCACTTTGCTGCTAGGCTGGCGGTGCCAGCTACGATGGTGTATAGATACCGTGGTCTCCATAGTGAACTCGAAGGCGGGGCCTTCGTGATGTATCCGGAAGATTTTGTCGTCTAGTATTGGCATTTTCGAAGACGGTTAATGGATTATTTGGTTGCTTTCTACAATTTACTATCCTCTCACTCCTTAAGTCTCGCTCGTCTTTTCGATCCATGACAAGGCATCAATTCGTGCGATAATAGCCATTAATGATGGTACTCCATCTTGCAGACGGGTGAAAGCCCGAGTTTTCAACTCAGGGGTCTTGTTACGTCAGCTTGCCGAAGTCTGGGCCGGGTTGTTACGCCGCGGCTTCTGCATCGAAGTCCGAGTCCCTCACTTGCTTCGTTGAGAACAAGAAATTCGACGGGTACAGAGTTTTAAATCCTTTCCTTCTACTACGAGGGCAAACTAGTTGATGCTTGAATCCCAAGAAAAGATGCACCGCAGACAACACAACTACACGTAAATGGATTGAAGAGGTACACATACTGTGATATAGTTCAGACCCTAGGCGGTAGGCTGAACTGGTTGAAGTATTTCTTCAGAATCATATGCGCCGTGAATCGCTCATGGGCGAAGCCAGCTTCTGGTCTAAGCTTGAGGGCGCGGAGGGCTGCAACTCCACCCGCAGCTTCTATCCTCTCGATTGCGTTCTGTTTCACGAGGCCCCACGTCTCCAAAAATACCAGGAGACCTTT
>KN823190.1:58975-69696 GCA_000827465.1 Tulasnella calospora MUT 4182
GATACCCCGCTTACAGCCACCAGAAGAAGGCGAGGAAAACGAATCGGATGGATACGTTCGAAGAGGAAACATCACGGCTATTTATAACCTAGGTACACGTCCAGGTTCACAGGAGAAGGGGAGCCAGAACACTCTATGGTACGGAGCTATCGTTGGTAACGGGGATCGTTCGATCCATCTGCCGTAAGCGAGTGCCCGCAATTAGCGCACGATATCGCGGGAAGCGAGCGTTACGAGTAAAGGATGGCTTCAAATAATCTATAGCTAATATATACGAGAACGATGTTCTCAGTCGGCTAGGCTACAGTACATCCCAAAAGACGGCTGACAACACGAGGGAAATCCCCAAAAACCAAACGAAAGACAGGAAAAGAAAGACAAGTAAAGCTAGAGAAGGGGTAGTGGTGGGAGAAAGACTGAGAGCAGCCGGGCTCACGAGCCGACCCAAATCAATTAGTCAGAAATGAGAGTGGGGTTGTGGTTTAATATCAGGACACCGGAGAAGGCGGAACGGGGAACTGTTCAAGACGAGCTACAGAAAATCCGAGATTTCTTTTGGGCCGCAAGATGTACATCTCCGTTCTTTGCGACCGGTGGTTTACATTTTACCTCCCCCTCTTCTCGTTCCTCCCGTAATAAGCGGTCGTCGAAGGTCCGGCCTGGTAGGTCGGCAGCGGCCCTTCTGGTTCACCGGCGAAAGGATCGCCATCGAGGCTGTACGCTGACGCTGAGGTTCCAGCATGAGGTGCAGGCAATTGCAAGTGCTCCTGTGACGATGCGTAATTGCTCCAAGCCCCATCCATCGAGGGTCTCCCGTCGTCCAAAAGGCGAGTGCGAACCGTGGGCGTCAGAGCAGGAGATGTTGGATTCGAAGCCGGGAGACGGTAAGGTGTAGGGAGGGTGTTGACCATCGCTGCTCTCGCTTTGGCGTCGTTATCAGCTTGTCGCTTCTTCGCTCCAATCGGAACAATTACGGGGATGATATGTCCGACTTTCGATTCGTGGCCCGTACCACCGTAGCCAGTGCCGACGTCCGTGACGTTGGGAGTGGCAGTCGTCCCAGGCTGCGTGAGTGACGTTCCAGGAGTTTGCGTTGAAGGATTGAAACCCGCGCTCGTTTCCGTTCCGGTAGTTCCACCACCACCGCCTGATGAACCACCTAGCTCTCCGCCAGTTCCAGGTGCGGTCGTGGTAGCTCCATGTCCGCCTGCTCCTCCACCACCACCACCTTGTCCTCCTTCGAGTCCGGTGCCTCCACCATATCCTCCACCAGGGTTCGCTCCAGTTCCAGCACCTCCGGCACCACCTCCAGGATTGCCAAGCGAGCCATTCGCACCACCGTATCCGTTGCCTGGAGGAGCGTGGCTCGGACCTCCTCCTCCTCCATGCCCGCCAGCGCCGTGACCAGGAGTCGAGTGCCCGTGAGGATTACCGTGAGCACCGTGGTGCCCGTGAGGCTGAGCTGGGTTGACATTGTGATGGACTTGGGTCATCTCGGGTCCGGAGCCGTTGGGTGGCGCCACATTGCCAGGACCCTTCACGCCCTTACCACCATTTCCGGCTGCATTGCCCGTCGCACCGTATCCTCCAGCTGCTCCGGGACTGAACATTCCAGGATGGAACAGGTTATCAACGAGGCTCTGTTCGACATCAGGTTGACTACCTCCGTGAGGGGGTGCTTTGGCCTTGTGACCGTGGTGGTTGTTGTTGCTCCACTGCTTGACGTACTTGAGTGCGAAGAACCCGAGGAACGCGAGGAAGAGTAATCCTCCGAGGGTTCCTCCGACGATCCCACCGACATCGGGCTTGTGCGAGCCCTTGTCACCGGGCTGATCGTTAGAGCTGAGGCCTGTTGAGGTGCTTTCAGGTGTGTTGTCGGCCGTGGTCGAGGGGGAAACGGGGAAGACCACATGCGAGAGTGCAAGGCTGGACGACGACTGCGCGGGCGGGGGAAGGACGAACTGGGAAGACGTGGCGACTGGGGAAGCGCTGTCTGATGTAAAAGTAAACTGAGGTCCCAGAAGGTTGTCGACATGGGCGGAATAGCTGGCCGTCGCGGAGGTTTCTGAAGAGGAAAGTCAGCGTTGATTATCCTCGCGACGAGTTTGGTTGCTGAAGAACTGACCAGTGTTAGAAGGTGAGATAATGAACGGAGCCACTGAATGCGACGAGGATACCGAGGAGAAGGTGGATCGGACAGCGGGAGATGAGGAAGCTGGAGAGCTAATCGGCGAGGTTGTCGGCACGGTCGAGGTAGACGAAAAGAGTGTGGTCGATGAAGAAGGGATACTGCTGGTGGAGGTAGAAGTTGGTGTTGTGACAATCGACGAGGAAGTCGATGAAGTGGTTGAAGTGAGCGTCGACGATGGGACCGAAGAGGTGCTGGAGGAGGTGCTGGTGGAAGAGGAGGAAGAAGTCGAGGGAATGGAGGAGGTAGAGCTTGAGGTAATAGAGGACGTAGTACTTGAAGAGACAGTCGAAGAAGTAGTTGAAGAGATAGTCGAAGAAGTGATTGTAGACGAGGTGGTCGATGAAGTTGTCGAGGTTGACGATGTGGAAGGCGGACATGAAGAGCTAAAGAGCGTCTGAATGGGCACAGGAGACAACGTCAAAGTCACATTGAACACAGTGTGATCGACTTGAGTGGTAGTGACGGGCGGGACTGGGAACGAACAGATGTCAGACAATACGAAACGCGCGTAAGGTCGCGAAAGACAGACCGGCTGTAACCGAGGTAACAGTGTACGTGACGAGCTGGAAACAGTCCGACTGTCTTTTGTGGTGATTGCGTCTGCGAGAGATTTCAGGCCACGGTTCGCAAGATGTAGTATAGCTGATCGCCGTATTATTGTAGCCTGGGATGGTCCTGATCTCCGTGACGTTTGCCGAGGATATCGACGTAACCACAGGTGTGGAGAACACAGTGCTCGTTGGGATCTCCGCGCACGACATGGTGGCCGTCGACGTTTGAGGTCTAAAAGAAAGAAAGGAAAGGAGAGAAAAGAGAGACGAAGGTAAAGAGAGCGGTCGGTCGAGATTGAAAGGTTGGAAAAGAGTGCGCGTGGGTGTCGGGGGGTGTGGGTATATAAAGCGGGTTGTACAGCCCTCTGGCCAAGAGAATGAGAATATCGGCGGGCGCTTATTTTTGGAACTCCTCACAGCGATGATAACGTGACGGCATCGTCACGCCACGTCAAGACACTCCGACAGCAACACCCCTTTCCCCGCTGTCCTTGGCGTAACCACCGCATGCAAGTGTCGAACAAAACGTAACACTCGAGCGGCATCATGAGGTCGGTCAGGGGTAAAGTCCGGGGATGTCACGGTCACTCTGAAGCACCTATTTTCGATCACTCCCGCTCAAAACGCGAAATTCACCGGCAAGACACGGCGGATATATATATATCCATCGTTTGAGCAGAGTAATTCATACACAACAGACTCGCGAAGGCTTGGCAAATATAGCTCTAAATAGCAACGTTACAAGTCCAAAAATAGTTCGAACCAACGGGGACCCAGCACCAACGCCGGTGTCTGTGGCACAAACAGTACTAGTTCGTGGTTCAGTTTCAGCCATAATGTCTAACTGAAAAGAGCCAACCGTCCTTCACTTGCTCAACAAGTCGATCGCGTCTTCGCATTCAGAAATCATGCCATGCCCCGCGTCCTCCGCGCGCAAAGGAAGAAGCTGTCCCTTGTTTGGCCAGCCGGCAGGGTCCATGTTGAACATGTTGATGAAATGCTTCGCAATATTCGAACCGTCGCCGAGTGCCTTCCAGTTAGGTGAAGATCCAGCGCCGACGGAAGAAAAGTCTTGGACCTCATGAGCCTTGTTCTAACGAGAGGAACATCAAGGTTCTGACGACGATTACCCGAAACAGGGATAATAGCTTACCTCATCCGGAAGGGGGTAGGGTAGGATGTTAGGGTACGGTCCAAACCCAATCAGGGTGCTATTCTCGATCGCCGGAGCAGTCTTAATTGCGGAGTAAACAGCGACACTCTCGCAGTTCTCCATTCGAAGCTGTCGAACGTGGCCAAAAAGAGTTAATAAAAACAGAGTCAACAAACTTTCGAACCCAAGTCGAACCCAGTCAAACACTTACCTGGTGACACCCACCAACAAAAATCGCTAGCCTCACCTTCTCCAACCTCACGCTTCCCGGAATATGTCCTGCAATAATAACGCAGCTCTCAAGATCGCGGGCGTACAGCGCGGTCACTTCGATCTCCTTTCCCTGTGGATCCGCAGCGGGTAACAGGTTGATGAGGCAATTCCTCAATGAAACGAGCGTGATCTCGACCCTGAGCGACTTCTTGTCTGCTTCCTCGGGCCGGAAAAAGCTGGAAGCCGAGATGATGGCGTCGCGAATGTTGCCGAATTGTCGACCGTATCGAGTGGCGTTGCTCCAGGGCTCGGTGTCCATTGGTCTTTCAACGGGAGCTGACTCGGCACGCACGTCGGGTTTCACGTCCATCGGCTCTGCAGGCGCGGGTGTGGTCGATACGGAAGCCGACGCCGGCGTGGAAGCAGGGGTTGGAGCAGGAGTCGAAGCGGCACTTGGAGCCTTCTTCTTGAAAGAAAACTTGCCTCTGGAGCCCGCTCGAGATCGTAGGGTTTCAAGACCACTCTCGAGCAGGTCCATTTGCTGTCAACCCGGAGTGGTCCGACATTACGTCAGCCAATTAAGAAAACACTTCCGTTAGTGTGTTACGTACCTCGTTGCATAATCTCTGATCGTACGCCGGAAGGAACTCGGTCGCTCGTTCCATGGTGAAGGACGTCCCGAGGGAGGTTATCTTGGCCGAAAGCGGCTGCAAGTCGAGAGAAGAGACGGAAGTCGCATTTTGAAGCTTGTCAATCTGAGCTTGTATAGCTAAAAGTCATCACATTGTCAGAGAAAAAAAGAGAAACGAGGGGGAGTGGGATATATCTCCTTGGTCAGTCCTGACTCCAAAGGGGGGAAACGAAAAAACCGCAGTTCGAAGGTTTCTCACCGTTCCGCTCTTCATGAAACTTGGCTAAGAATTCAGCAGACTTGGTCGAATTGTTCATTGTGCTTCTAGTGTGTCGTTCAGGAGTGTGAAGATACAAAAGCGAAATGAGCGTGACCCTTAAATAAGTAAATGAAGGACAAAGAAAAAGTATCCGCCTCGCACAACCGCACAGGCGGTGTCAACGCTCCATGAACAAACACGTCGAACCGCACACCCGCGCCTCATGCCGCTACGTGCACTTGACGGTCCTGGAAGTGATCATGAAGAACAATGTCATTGAAGACGAATGTCATTACGCGCAAGTTAGAAGACAAAAGGAGGCGGGAGCTGCGTCTAGAAAAACGAGGCTTCCAGCTGGGGGGGCGAGGTAAAAACGTCGGTCAGCCCCAGAAGCCGAACCGCAGGAACAATCAAGGAAATCGGTGTATTCCACCACACTCACCAGCACCGACAATGCGCGCGAGTCGAGAGGCTTCCAGCTTTGAGCTCCCCTTATGACGAATCTGGGCGGGAGATGTACTTGGCGTTTGCGGTCAAAACGTGGTAAGACACGACCATGAACATGGAGGCGATGCCGAGCGCGTTGACGACGGTGTATAGAGTTTGTGGCGTGATCATTTTTTACTAGACTTTTAAGAGAGTAAGTGTTTCAGATGCCACTGTGTTGAAGTCTTGGGGGAGGGCTTACAGGTTTTGAGGTGAGCGAATAATGAGCGACTGCGGTCGAAGTTTGGGTGTGGAACGTGTCACCGTTGGCGGGTGGGATGAGAGCGGGAAACGCCGAGTTCGCCGTGGGTAATTTTGACCCCACTTGTATCACCCCCGAACGCCTTCCAAATGAGCAACTATGAGCAAGTTTGACAGATAATTTTATGAAGAAATCAGAAGGGCCGAAGATAGGAACCCTCGAAAGTGCGACGCCCTTGCGTGGAAGCTCTTCAGGAACCTGTGGGCGAGAAGTGGGGTTGAGGTGAGGAAACCCAGAAACGGTAATGCAGGAATTCCCTTCCCCGCGCTAATCAATTACATTTCTCCATATACTTTAGATTCCATATTGCCGTTTATTGCGCAAATTAAGCGCGTATGTCGGGGCCCGCGATCCGCGTAATGTGATCCCCAGGGACTGAGTGTGAGATCAACATCTAACGATTCACAAACAACACTTAAAGAAGCGAACAAATAATACCAGTTGGTGAGGCCGGAAGGCCGTGCCAATCATTGGCACCCACGCCGGCCGTACGAAGTAGAAGGGCCCATACGCTCAATCCGACACCTTCTTTACGGCCCATGATTGGTAAAACTGTTACAGCCAGGGAGTTCGCAATAAGCCACCGTGATAAGCTTCCAACGTATAATCTTCGGGCTGCGATCAGGCTTACCTTGAGATACTGCTGAACTTTGCCTCCCTTCAACTCGACTTTGACTTCCCTCGCATTGCGGTCCGCCTCCTCAGGCGCTACCCCAAAGCTGACGAGAGCCGGGCGAATAGATACAATAGCGGAAAGCAGGCTATTACGCATGAGCTCTCCAGCTTGACGTTCAACAGCTGACGAAGAGCGATATCTGTGAGTCGGGGGATCGCAGAGGTTGCGTGCTTGAGGAACCTACGGTCCGAAGGCCACGGTCCGAGGGGCATGAAGAACGAAAAGCCTGAAACGCTTTCCCATGAGTCGCTGACCATCCCCGAAAGGAGGTCGCCAACTCTCTCTATATCAGCAAAGCTAGGGTTGCGAGCCTATTTAATTGCACCGACCGAATGGTCAAGGCCGAATGCCGGAGCTCGGTGTGATATACTACACAGACTTACTTTCGTTGCTTCGTTAAACACGCTTGCCGAATGGTGATACCACGTGAATCCCTAAGTTTTAGAAAGCAGAGAGTAGATGTTTTCGATTATCATCGCTGCGGTCACGATCACCAAATCAAGACCACCCTCTCACCGGATCGTTTGGTTTCTCTGCCCGGATCAGCACCTTGTTCGCATCGAACACCGCAAAGGCCGCTTCTAGAACCAGAAGCACTCCCCCAGGACGAAGCATCCTGTGAACCTGGTCGAACAGTTGATAATAGTCTTTCACTCCTTGCAGCGTCAGCCGTATGTGGACAATGTTGAATGAGCCGGACGGATAGAGATCCAACTCTTCATTTGCGTTGCAAATGTCGAAGCGACAATTAGACGGCGGCTTACTATAGAGAATAGAGTGAACAGGGCGCGTGAGCTATGCGGGAAAGTAGCGAAAGTTCTGCTCACGAGCTAGCGTTGACGGGCACCAAATCCAATCCGACAACATTTGCATCAGGAAACTGCTTCGCCATCGCAATTGCCCATGCTCCAGAGCCAGTACCTATGTCCAATATGGATGGGTTAGGGTTGCCGCCCGAGCTTTGTAAGGTTGCCTCGATCATGCTTCGGGCTTGCTCTGGGAAGAGCCCGCCAAGCATTAGGGCAATGGCATTATGCTGTGCGTCAAGTCTTGCGTGCTCTTCGGCATCACCTGCGCAAACGAGCTTAAATTGCAAGTACGTTGGGAGCCAACCCCCAGGACGTCTCACCAGTAAGCAAATATGCCTATCAGACTAGCATTAAGCATTTGCAACGAAGTGAAGCAAACAAACCTACATCAGTTAACGCATTTACTTTCCCCCCATGAAGCTCCCGAAGAACTGCTTGGCGAACCTGCGGATTCAAGTCGTCTGGCAATTCAGATGTTGGGGACGGAACTGGCTTCGACATAGTTGGTTCTGAAGGTGATATGACAATGAATACCTGCACGACTCGACATGACCAATTGCCAAAGGAATTATCGAGGGAGAGATGAATAAGGCTCGAGGTGATGCAGGATACAGTCAGTTCCGCCTCGATGATTCACTATCGATCGATCCAGAACCTCTTAACCGTTCACCAGTTGTCGACTAAAGTCCATTCGTTCGGGGCTGCAGGTCGCAGTATTGGAGAAATGCTTACTGGTTTGACTTGAGCGAAGAAGCGGTTTCTGGTCAAAGCTTGGCGAGCAACGTTTAGGGGATGTATGAATGAGGTATGAGAGCCAGAAGCGCCGAGCCGTTTTGCCGTTCCTGGTTCAGTCTCACCCCGCATCACCCACGCCTTTCAAACGAGCAACTTTGAAAGATCCCTTTTACCGATAAATCAGTGGGAGGGAGACGGGGACCCTGGAAAATCGTAAGTCTTGGCTCGTCATTAGGGGAATGTGCGAACGATGAGTGGCGTCGAGGTGCACAAGCCTAGCAAGTTTAGGTAGGGAACTCCCTTCCTCCCGGTAATCACCTGAGTTTCTCTGCGGGTGTTTCATATTTAATACTTCAGTCTTATTTCACCCAATTCTCGTCTGCCGGGGCTTGAGGAAGGTGTCCATTTCTCGGCACTGGGGTTGGGTGTGAGATGACATGAAGCTATTTACAAAAAGTACCTTGGTGCCCTACCTCATACAAATAATTTTCAAAGCCGTGCCGGTCACTGGCATCCATGGCTGTCGGACGGCGTAAAGCTTTCATCCCGTTCCTATAAACGACATATCATTCGATTTCGATTATTGGTATTCGATCTTCCAATACGGAGGTTTCTCCTTCGCCTCGCCTTGATCGCTTTCACAATACATCTTGCCGGGGAGCATCTTGAGACCGCGCCTCAACCCGATGCCTTCTTTACGGCCCATGATGGATACAGCTTGCACACGCAGAGAGGTTGTGGTGAGCCATACGTCATGGTTTCAATGTACAATCTAAAGGCTGAGACTGATCTTACCTTCGCATACTGCTGGACTTTACCTCCCACCAGTTCGGCTTTCATTTCCTCAACCCAGTGAACCACTTCTTCAGGCGCTACCCCAAAGCTGACGAGAGCCGGGCGAACGGATTCCGCACCGCGAATCATGCTGGTGCGCATGAGCTCGCCCGCTTGGCGTTCGATGGCTGACAAAGAGACATCTTTGAGGACATAGACTAAAAGGTTACTGTGGAAGAACGTACGGTCTGCGACCCATGGTCCAATGGGGATGAACAACGAAAAGCCTGAAACGCCTTCCCATAGGTCGGCGCTCATTTCCGAGAGGAGCTCCAGAACTCGCTCGAGATTCGCATAGCTGGGATTGCGTGCCTATTTAATTGCGAGCCGAGGGTCAATGCCGACTGTTGAAGTTTTGAGATGGATGTATTGGCTTACTATGATGGCTTCGCTCATTGTCCTTGTCAATCGGTGAAACCATGTGAATCCCTAGAGTTTTGGGATAATCAGAGAACGAATTTCTCTTCATTTGTCGGACAAACAGGGACATCTCACCGGATCATCTGGTGTCTCGGCCTGAATCCGATCCTTGTTTGCATCAAACGCCGCATAGGGTCCTTCTAGAACGAGAAGCACACCCCTAGGGCGAAGCATCCTGTGAACCTGGTGAAACAATTGATGATAGTCTTTCACTCCTTGCAGCATAAGCTGGATGTGAATGACGTTGAAAGAGCCGGGCGGATAGAGGTCCAATTCTTCATTTGCGTTACAAATGTCGAAATGACAATTGGGCGGCGTTTCGCTGCCGAGAATAGAGTGAACAGGGCGTACGAGCTACGTGGGAAAAGTCGCTCACGAGCTAGCGTTGACGGGCACCAAATCCAATCCAACAACAGTTGCATTAGGAAACTGCTTCGCCGTCGCGATTGCCCATGCTCCGGAGCCCGTTCCTATGTCCAATATAGCGGGGTTCGGGTTATCGCTGGAGCTTTGTAAGGCTACCTCGACCACGCTTCGGGCTTGCTCCGGGAAGAGCCCTCCAAGCATCAGGCTAATAGCAGCAGATTGGGCGTCGAGTCTTTCATGCTCTTTGGCATCACCTATTGAGATTGGTCTTGAATCCGGGAGCCTTTGGGTTCAGCGGAGCAGATGCCTTACCAGTAAGCAAATATGCCTATCGGAGTCGCATTAAGTATCATAACCCAAAAGACGGGAGGTGGACATACATCAGTTAAGGCGTTCACTTTACCTCCGTGCAGCTCCCGGAGAAGCGTCTGTTCAGATGGCGGATTCGAGTCGTCAGGCCGTTCAGCGAATTGAGAACGAGCTGGCTTAGACATGTTCTGTTCTAGAGAAGTTATACTCATTAGGACTTTTATGAATGAACACAACATAATTTCGAGAAGAAAGGTGGGGGGAAATGC
Source organism: Tulasnella calospora MUT 4182 (assembly GCA_000827465.1). Lineage (NCBI taxonomy): Eukaryota > Fungi > Basidiomycota > Agaricomycetes > Cantharellales > Tulasnellaceae > Tulasnella > Tulasnella calospora. Next base: position 69,140 of record KN823190.1, read on the forward strand.
TAAGAGGGTGCAACGCCGTCGGCGGGATCCCAGGCGGGTTCAGGCCCGCGATGAACTTCGTTTTGCCCAATGCGACTTCACACCCCACCCCCCAGTCGCTCACCAAAACTCAGTGTTTCTGAGCTCCTCTGCTGTAGTCGTAGGAGTTGGCTTACGGGTCTTGCTATGCACGATTGGACGGCTGTGACGTTTGGTGGGATGAGAGACAGAAACACCGAGTGTGGGAGAGAGTGAGAAGAGAAAGAGAGCCTCGGTTTTATCGCAACAAAGGGCACGGTTCGTTTTCACCGGGAATGCTCGTTCGTCCTTGTGACGCTGAACACGTTTCATCGACCAGATGGATTGCCTAAATAACCACTGTAGTGCCGTGAAGACCGGTCACGGCTGGCCCGCTGCTCTAGCGACGGAAGGATGAAACCCATAGGCAGCCAAATATCGAATCCAATCTATCCATGAAAGGAAAGAAATAACGGTGGGTTTCCGTGCGGTCCTCGCCTCATGAGGAAAAGTGCGTCAGCAATATTCCATGTGACGAACTCCATGGTGGGAGTGTCAGT
>KN823191.1:0-17356 GCA_000827465.1 Tulasnella calospora MUT 4182
GCCCAAGGATTCGTTGCTGAGAGATTCGTTCGTCTTTGGGGAAGGTTATGGTCCCTTGCCATGTGTCCTTTTTCTCCGCAATAGTGACACAATCCTTCTTTTCTACGACGATCCTCTTCTGCTTGGCTTATTGGCCCTCTTCGAGCGGCGTCGATTTGCATAGGTACGGGGACCGTATGCGCAAAGTCATTTGGCGCTTGAGACGATGGTGCAGGCGCCCTTGATCCGATGAAGGGATTCTTGTTGGAAGGTTGTTTGCCCGTAGGAGCCTTCCCACTAGTTTCTCCTTTCTTCTCTTGTTCTCGACTCCAGTGTCGGTTGTCGATTTTGATGGCCGTCGTTATCAAGGCTGCCAAATTGGCCGGATCATCCATTTTTGCCAACTCGTCTTTCACATGTGATTTGAGCCTGTCGTAAAAAGCGTGTTGCAACTGGTTGTCCTCGGTCCATCCTAGAATTGCCACTAATTCCCTGAATTCGCTCGCATAGCATATTCAGCCGTGGACCGGGTTTGATGCAGCTTATTGAGTTTTTGGGCCGCGATTCGTTTTTCGTCCTGGTCGAAGAATGCTTGTTCAAACTCCCCTTTGAAGCTACTCCAGTTCGAGACACGTAGCGTCAGAGAACCTGTCAACATTTCCTGTGTTATTGGCTGGGCCCATTTGGCTGCCTTTTCTTGGAGGAGCAGCAGGGTGAATCTGATCTTTGAGGCGGCGTTTTGGAATTCATTCGGTCGCGCCATGAAGTATAATTCGCATGCTTGGACGAATGACTTGGCTGTAGCTCCTCTTTCCCCTTTGAACGGCTCTGGCTTTACTACTTTAGCGTCGGTGCTACCGGCAGAAGGAGTTTGGGCAACCGTAATCACTGGGGCTGGAACGTTGATTACCGGGGCCTGGTTTTGGATCATGCTCTGGAGTGTCGCGTATCGCGTACTTCCGGCGATGAGATCCTGCTCGGCTTGCCCGAGTTTAGCTTTTAACTCCTGCTGTTCACGAGCCATGCGGGTTAAGTGTTGCAGGACAGTAGCGTTGTCCATGCCGGTAAAATCGAGGTCGGCTTCCATTACTGAACTGTTTCTGGTTCAGGACTTGGATAGGGAATTTCGTTGGGTTCGGGACTAGGTGTGGGAGTATAGAATTCGGGTTCGGGGGATTGGTCGGGACTGATGTTGTCGAAGAGGATGTAATACACCTCAGCTTCTTCGATAAGGTTTACGAGTTGAGCGTTAAGTTTTTTAAGGATCCGAGCGTGGTGATCAAATACAGGTAGTCCTTGATAGACTTTCTGTTTCATTCACCAGGTGGGTTCTGTTTCGAACCACGATTCTTCGTTAGGCCAACCAAGTACGTCGAGCGGGTGGATGCTGTAATACGCGGCGAAGTCGTGGACGTTTCCGTTGAACTCGGGTGTGAAGAAGAAAAGATTCTTATAGGTTAAAGGTAGCGATTTTTTGTCGGCTATCCTCTTTCGGGGGTATGTTCGTTGGGTCCTTCGATTAAAATCAATAGTGATCAATGGTTTTTGTTTGCTACTACTCGATTTGGTGGGCGAGTTGTAAGCCAGGGTGTCAGATGGAACGAGGTGATAGAATAGGAAACTTTCGGATAACTCTAGGCGCCCTACTGGGTCTTATTGCAGGTATAACCAGCACTAGAGGGGATTTGGTCCGAAAGGGGGATAATGATGAGAGCGGGGGAACAAAGATACGTGGGTTTGCTACTGGGTACCGGGTGCGACGTCAATCCGTCGGTTACACCTTTCAACCAGGGCTGTGATGAAGCCACAAGTAGCGATGGAGGAGTATGGGATATGCCTACTCGTGGATTTTCGCCAACGGGGTATTAGCCCGACTACAGCTAGATCAAACGAGGACGGCGGAGGGTAGAGCGCTCAAGTCGGGAGGTCCCGTGCAGCTGCTCTCTGGGGTAGACAAGGGATAGAACGGGTCGCTTATAAGCAGATTCCGCCTAATGTCAGGGTTCAAGGGATCAAGGACGAGGAAGCGAGGCGTTCACAAGAGTCGAGCGATGAGGACGAAAGACAAGGACGATGTATTCGAGGAAGAGACAAGAGGCGGAATGAGGAACAACCCTCCTCATTCCGCTGAGACTATATACTACGAAAGTGGAGGTGATTACTAATTATTACAGATGATGCGTCAGCTACATGTGTTAACAATGAGGGGGTGGGCATGAAGGGAAAGCAAGGCGAGAGTCCAGATTCATACATGAGGTAAGAGTCCAGACCTGATCATCACAATCGCACACAACATTAAAGAACAACAAAGAGAAACACACAACATCAATCGTACACAAATAGATACAAACGGAGACTAATATTATGCCATGGTGATGAGATCATCACAGGAAGTGGGGTTCGGTTGAAAGTTGAAGTTCAAACTGTTTGATGTTTGTTGTTCCTGAGTTCGTTCCCACGTGACCTTCGACCGCATCCGAAGCGAACACCTAAGCCTCGGCTCAATTAGTTGCTATATCCCCCCTCTCCCCGTAATCCTCGGAAGGTTGGGAGTCTCGATCTTATTGTTTAGCAGGTTTAACTTGGAATGGAGCCAGTGCTATATACCTCTGTTCAAATAGTATCTTTTACTGCATGTATTTTCGTGACTGTGCCGTCCAATTCCTAGACTTGTACACTGCACTCTAGTTTGAATATAGGAAGAAATAAACTAAATCAATAATTTATGCCTATCAGCAGCGATCGTTGAAGACCGTCCTTGAACCCGTGAGCTACATACATTGTTGTCTATAGTCAGGAAATGGTGGGGCAGTGACCTTAAAAGAAAGTGGGTTTGTATCACGCGCACCATACGGAACTAAGTGCGTTATCAGTCCCTTTGTAGTGCTAAAATATGTCTACCAACGGTCCGGAGTGCTATCGAGTAGGGGCTCTGCTATGGGCTCTACGGAACATTACGGAGTGTGCTTATCTAACTATGGCCCTAAGGTTTTTTCCTGATGCTCCGTGCTGCAGCATGGAAGCACGGGAAACTCCGAGATCTGAGCTGGACGGCGCTTTCGCGTCGCTGCATCTCTCCGGCGACGCTCTCACGTGGTACTTTCTTCTTTCGCCCGAGACTCAGGGAGACTGGCCTAAGCTTCAAGCTGCCCTGGTTGGGCGGTGGTTGCTTTTAGGTGGTGATGTTCGTTCCGAGTATGCTTTTCGTTCTTATCTCATCTGCTCGGGCGGCTCACTCAACTCTAGCCCACCAACTGTGCCAATCTCCGCAACGGCTCGACCCCATAGTATAAGCGAGAACCGTGATCATCTAGAACGTGGGATCCTCAAAGCGAAAGTAACCGGGAGGGAAGGAGTCCTATTCGTGGGGATGGAACCGGATTCTGGATTCTGCGCTTTAACGAACGATGCTGAAAAGGGTCTTCGTTTTCGCTTTGAGTCTCAGTCAAGTTCAACACTTCTGGAATGCGTCGTATGTGTAGCCTATCACCCTAAATTCAATGCACTCCAGCGATCCCCTTGGCAAATAGAATTGACGACCATACTCATGGTTGGCCATCCACTGGAAAGCGGCTAATCCTAGGTTCAACCGAGTAAGGTCCTTCAAGTCCTCACCGTTCCGCCCTGTTGATCAATCTACGCTTTAGCTATGCTTACCTAACTGCAGTGGACTCGGAGATGTTGAAGTCTCCGACTGGAGCCAGCGGCTGTTTCCAGCTTGTTGTGTGCAGAGTCGCGAGTAGCGGTGAAGCAACATTTATCTGGAGGAATGGAAATACAGGTTAGTTCTACAATGTACCAAACTGATACAAACTATTCGAGCTATCTATTAGAATTCCAGAAACTCTCCTAACATTTATTACCAACGGAAGTCGCTTGTATACATCCGGTTCCTCATCCGGAAGTAATGCTAAAGAATGACCCTTCTGATAAACTAGTTGTACGTCGTCAATATCATTACGCTGTATATAATAGCTTACAGTTGTACGCTAGACATTGCTCATTCAAGATATTAATCAATAAGACCGGGAGGGTGATTTCTGGAATTGTCAGGAACTGTCGACCTGCCGGCGCCAACCACGTTCCCTACTTGGCCATAAAATGGGTCTCTCAGACTAGTGCCGCGTGGTCAATTATAAGTCACTTTTTCTCGCCACTGGTAACACATTTCCGATGTTGCAGACCCTCCGTGTCGAGGTATATAGTGGCAAGCTGTATGATTCTAGAGTCTTGCCCACTCGTCTCAGTTGCTTATATTTGCTGTATACTACTGGCCTCGCAATTGGTCTCAAGATAGACCTTTGACTATTATAGCAGTATTTGAAGGGCGAATTCATTGGCTGTGCGAGGGATGTTGAATTCTTCTATTCTGTCGTTGGGTTTCAACAACAAGCTTTGATTACGACATGCCGAGGCCCATTTACGGGTTTAATTGGGGTGAAAATACGATACAATCAATGGAGCGTATCGATATCTCCCGCTAAGCTTAGGACTTTATCAATGGTCGAGATGCAAATGGGGTTTGAGCTTTAAGCCTTCTGGGAGGCGGTCTCGGATTTTGGAGAGCTCCGGGTGTGACGACCTGGAGGTCGCCGTCTGCCGACTGTCTTGCACGCTCGCATCTCACGCTTGACAATTGATCATTCACTGCTACCACTACTCAGTCCCTGTTGAATCTATTAGCATCCAGAGAAAATCTGTAACCACGGACATATAGTACACGTCGCCCCAACCTTTCCTCTGGTTCCCTCCCGTCGATCCGAAACACGCCCAAGACTAGTCATCATGTCAACCACCCAAGACAGTGCGTAACCTTCCGTACAAGGAAGCTGCACCACAAGTAAAATCTCATACCCTCTCTATTATACAGTCGAATCCTTCACGGGGAGTGGCTGGAAAGAATGCAGCGCTTTCATCCAACGAGTCCGCGCTGTGGCTTGGAAGGAGGGGAAGCTCCGAGATCCGGATTGGATGGCCGACTTCGCATCGCTTTATTTCTCGGACGACGCACTCGCGTGGTACTGCCTTCTCTCGCCAGATATTCAGGAAAACTGGCCCAAGCTTCAAGCCGCCCTGGTTAAGCAGTGGTCGCCTTCAGGCGGTGATGTTCGTTCCGAGTACGCTCTGCGGCCTTATCTCATGCGTACGGAGGGCTCACTTTGTCCCAGACCACCAAATGTACCGATCGCCGCCGCCGCCGCTCCATCCGGTATCGTAAACGACAAGATCGATTACCTAGACCGGGGGATTCTTAAAGCATCAGTCACCGGGAAACAAGAAGCCCTCTTCGTCTACATACATCCGACCAGCAAAGTTTGCAACCTAACGAACAGCCCTGAAAATGCTCTTCGTTTTCGATTTAACTCTCAATCGAATTCACAGCTCCTAGAGTGTGCTGTACGTATGCTTGTCTCTGATCTAAGGTCAATGAATTCCAGCGGCCGTCTCGTGTGAAATAGGACGGACCACCATTCTCTTGGTTGGCCACTCACTGGTTCCAGAAGACGCCCAACCTCGATCGAGATTCACTCCAGTTAGATCTCTCAAGTCCTCACAGTTTCGCACCCTTTGATCACTCATTGTTTTAGCTATGCTCGACTCACGGCAGTTAACTGTGACAGTTTGAAGTCTCCAGCGGCACTCAGTGGTCCCTTCCAGCTTGTCACGTTTAGAATCACGGGTAGCGGCGAAGTAAGGTTTTTCTGGAGGGATGGCACGATAGGTTGGTGATTGGATATTTGGAATTGGTAGAACTCTTACAACGTTCGTGCATTCCAGAGACTCCCCTAGCAACGTTCACCAGCGGAACGAGCCTGACTTTGGTTCTCGGTGGGGAAGCATTCGGAAAGGAGTATACGGGAGAGAATCCAGTTGTACGTTGTTGAAGGCCTTGCGTTTTATCCCGTAGCTCACGATTGATATTTCAGACTTTGCTCATGCAAAAGGTCAATTAAGAAAACGGGAAGGGTCATCTTCGGGAATTTGCTCGACCTGCCGCCATCTCGACCACTTTTACTACGGCAATGTCCGTCGAGATGCCTAATAGTTGATATCACTTCACTTTCGCATCGCAGATCTCCAAAATTGCATTTTCTTGTAGCTCTGCAAAGCAGGATAGGATATGTCAGAGAATGGATTGTTTCAGGAGCCCGGCCGTAATACCGTGCCGGGGATATGCCTCAAAAATATCGCGCCCGTTGCCTTAGTTCAAGACGACCGATTGACCGTCGGGCCCAATAGCCGACTGGCTAACCTTCCGAGTCTTGCACGTCTGTCAGCTTAGTCCGAGTCTCTTTGGCGCAAGCGGAGAGGGTTGAGGAGTGCGGTAGATGGAGGACCCTGTCTGGTTTTCGCTTCGCACAGTACACCGCGACCGTTCCTTTCTTCGCGAGTGTCAATCTCCTTCACTGGTTGAACCCTATGAAAGGAGGATGTATCTACGTCGAATAAGCCCACAAGGAAAGGAGCGCGGCGTTCAATTGCCCGGAAAGGGTTTCCATGCGTCGTTGATATATTGGGCAATCTTGGCGCTCGATAGGACAATTCATTTTCTCCAGATTTGGACCTGCATCCCGATTCGGACCACATGGAACCCAGTTCAATCCAAAATGAAAATAAGTGAATCTTGGCATGTAAAGAGAAGCCAAAGAATTGATTAGGTTAGGGGGGATGCCAGGAATTAAGGTGAGAGGCACCCGTTTCAACGAGCGCTTGAGCTATAATCCACAGTGCCTTCACCCCTCGCTCTTTCAGTTCTCTCCTCCCTCCTTCTTTGATCGCTACTAGTATACTCTGGTCTTCTAACTTCTTCCTTCCATCTCAAGTGCTGTATTGTCTTATTACTACAGTGTCGCATGGCGGCGCTTCGTCGATCGAGGCATCTGCAGGGGAAGAGCGCCACTCCATGGTTCTTTGGCCTCCCCGCACTTGTCCTGGTTCATCGTCTACCTGGAAAAGGTACGTGATATACGGCAGCGGCCAGGGTGGGTTTTCCTCCTTTCTCCCTCTGAGAATGATTGTGTGGAAGTCACCACGGAGACGCAAGTACACGAGGGCAAACGTCGAGACCGAGACTTCCCTCGATTCGGAGGCAGAAACTTGGGGGGATTTCAGTTACGACGGAGAGGCGGAACTCTCAGGGCAGATTCCTGACGTCACATCTCGTCAATAGCATGTGATAGACCAGTTGAATAGATGGTCAAGACATCCGGACGCCAGCACATTCAGTTGTTCCGAATTTAGATGCGAGATACGTCCCGGCAAGGAAAACATTTGGGGAGGCTTGGCGTGTGGTCAAGACCAAAACGGAATGTATTGACAGGCGATACGTCGGCGGCAGCCGACAATCCGTTGGGTCGAGGAAAAACGGATATAAGACCGTCTTCTCTGCCTGCTTTCCTCCCCCATCGCTCTCATCCCTTACCCCTTCACCTCCCTCTTCCCTTCTACTCACCACTCTACTCTCATCACTTGTACTCCTTCCCGCCGTTCCAAGTGGTATAGTGTTTCTCTACTACCCCACCATGTCCTCGAATCTTCGTCGACGCGTCGAGGTAGTAGCGCGACACTATGCTTCTTGGGGCTCGCACACTCGTCTCAGTGGTTCATTGCCGAGTTACTACCTAGCTCGCAGTCGGTCCCAGCACCGACTTTGGTCTTGGTAGTAGCGTGTCAATGGGCTTCTCGGCCGGGTGTGTGAGGGGCATCCTTGACTCTGTTACTCGGTCGCTTGGATTCCGCCGGCTCCTCCGGCTTGGTGTTGGAGAGGGAGTTTGTTCCGCAAACTCGACTTGGTGGCATATTGTGTAGCTACTACTCCGATTTCGCATTGCTTTTGGTTCGGGCGACGCGTTTTTGTGGTAGTAGCGGCTCACTATGCTTCCTGGGCGGGGGTGTGGTAATCTGGGCTGGTCTAGAATAGCATGTGTTCGTAGTCGTAGAAGTTCATGATGTATGTTTTGGCGAATTTATATAATGGGAATCTTTCCACCTACACTGTCGAGTCCGGTCCACTTGTCTATAGAGCTGTGACGTACGATTATAAAAGTGGTCGCGAATCCTCATCACCTCCCTTTTTTGCCGTTCATCTCCGGTCAGTTCTCCGCCACTTCGGCTCCCGAAAACAGAACAACCACCCCTTCCCTCATCAACCCAACCGCGGTAGTTCCTCGAGCTCGGAGCTCTGAATACTACGAGAAATCGCCTGATTTGATTGCCGTCAATATGGTAGTTATCGACACGTCCGGCGGAGCAAACATCAGGCGACCTCAGTTGATGAGCAAAAGCCCAGGTCTCCCTCATGGAATACAGATATTACCAAGCTTTCCGCCACCACTCATCGCTCTCTCAGATTCTATACTCGATACTGCTTTGGGGCGGCACTTAAGCTCCATTCCATCACCCGATGTCAACGGTGGAAAGGCCCAACGTACCGGTGAGCTCGAATAGAGGTTCTGGCGAAAGACGGGCGGCAACGGCAACTGACGAGAGCCACACCAAGTGGAAGATTTAAGGAAAATCCAGCGCCGAATGTCAGACGTTCATTAAGAACATCCGCCATGTCCTATGGAAGATCCGAGATGGTGCATGAATGGCAGATTTTGCATCACTTCATTTCTCTGTGAAATGGCACTCCGAGCTTCCTTAGGTTGTTCGGCAGGACTACTTAAAGCAAGAGGAGGTCCTTCTGGAACGTTGTTCGGCCTCGGAAAACGAGGGGAACGATCAACCCAAGTAAGGGGCACGTTCATACTACTGGATATATGGGACTGACTAGAATGCTCCATTGCATAACACGGGCAGCGTCCCGATCCCGGATTCAACTTCCCCCTGGTCGATTCAACCAGCCAAAGGGTTGGGCGGTGGTTTCTTTCAGGTGGTGAGGTTCGTTCCGAGTATGCTGTTCGCCCTTATCTCATGCGCTCGGGCGGCTCACTCAGCGCTAGCCTACCAACTGTGCCAATCGCCCCACGACTCGACCCCATCATTTAAGGTAGAACCGCGGTCATTTGGAACGCGGGATCCTCAAAGCGAAAGTCGTCGGGAGAGATGAAGTCCTCTACGTCGGGGTGGAACGGGATTCTAGATTCTGCCCTTTAACGAACGATGCCGAAAAGGCTTTTCGGTTTCGCTTTGACTCTCGGTCAAATTCAACACTTCTAGAATGCGTCGTAGGTTTAACTTACTACTCTAAAATTCAGCGATCCCCTTGAAAATTAGAATCGACGACCATAGGGAAGCGACTGGCCCCAACGTAGGCCGAGATTCAACTGAGTAAGGTCCTTCAAGTCCTGACCGTTTTGCCGTGTTGTTCATCCACGCTTTACCTAACTGCAGTGGACTCGGAGACGCTGAAGTCTTCGACCGGAGCCAGCAGTCCTCTCCAGCTCGGTGTTTGCAAAGTCGCGAGCAGCGGTGAAGCAACATTTATCTGGAGGAATGGTGATACGGGTTAGTTATACAATGTACTAAACTGATACAAACTACTGTAAACAGATTAATTGAAATTGGCGTGTCTAGATAAATAGAAGTTTAAAGAAAGCCAAATAAGTGATTTGGCTACCAAAGACCTTGTTTGGAAGCGAGGGGGCCGGGATTGGACCCTGATATGCATAGCCAGGGAGTACGCATAAGCTAACCTTCGGCTTACCGCACTTAGACTGAGAAACCATTTTCGGTGAAGAAAACCGTCGTAAGGAACTTTGTCGATCTGCTGGCGCCAATCACGTTCCCTACTTGGCCAGAAAACAAGGCTTTTAAACTAGTACCGCGTATTCAACTGTAGATCCCTTGTTCTAGTCACTGGTACACACATTCTTACGTTGCAAACCCTCCGCATCGAGCGCCCGAAGGGTAATCAATGTCCGGGTCATGTGGGAGGTGCCTTTACCTTTGCGGCCGCATACACGGGATCTGCGGAAAGCGACAATGGATTACTATAAGAAAGGCTACTCTAGGACACTCTGGTGATCCATGGTTCTATTTGAGAAGTTGCTTCGTAACCTGATGAGCAGGGTCTCTTGGGAAAACATCTTGGTGACGTAACAGGAGATCACCGTGAAGGACAACTAAGTTGCCGAGATCGAGTTGCCTCTTCTCTCGGCCCGACACATCTACGGCACACACCTCCCGGGTCGCCCACCTGCGGCTCTTCTTGTTCTCAGATAACCTGAAACCGGCCACTATATGTCAATCGCTCAAGATAGTCCACCATCGCGTTCGTTTAAACTCGAAGACTGATTCGGCTCTCGCTGACTCATCTGTCCTTATAGTTCAACCTTTTGAAGGGAAAGGTTGGGTGGAATGCAATTCCTTTATCCGGAGCATACGCGCCGCGGCTTGGAAAGAAGGAAAACTTCGGGATAAAGCTTGGATGGCTGACTTCGCTTCTCTCTGTTTCTCGAACGAGGCTTTAAAATGGCACTCTCGCCTCCCCACCGATGTCCAGGAGGACTGGTTCAAGCTTGAGGCGGCTTTGGTGGATCGTTGGTCTATGGAAGAAGATGACAGCGGGTGCGTTGAGATCCAGCCAATCCAGCCGACTCTAGCGGCAGCTCCGATACAAGTAATAAAGGAGGGCTTCGATGCAGCAAAATGTGGTGTATTGAGAGTCGTCATCCAGGGATATTCTGCGTCAGGGCTGTATCTTGCTGGGAACGGAAGCGACGCTTGTGAGCTTACGAACACTATTGGGGATGCTCTTCGTATCCGATTAGGTCGTCAGTCGGAATTCGTGATTATGGAGGTTATTGTGAGTTTGACTTTTCTCTTCACCGAAATGAAGGTCAACAAAACACCTGCTACACTCGTTAGGGAGCTCCTTATCACTCCTGGGTTGGAATACACTGGTCTCGAAAGAACCCTCACATCGGACAGGGATCCTACGAGTGAGTGAAGTATCGTATTTCTAGAAATTCTGACCATATGTGTTCTCTTTTCAGCTATGCTAGATTCTCTCTCGTTGATTCGCAAGATCTTCGCTCTTCATATGGAACTGCAAAGGGCCCCTTTCAGCTCGCTATGCTTGATATTTTGAAAGATGGTCGTGTGGTCTCCCAATGGTACAAAAACGGAAATAGTGAGTTTGAAAAGCAAGGTGGATCCTTTTGCAAGTTTCAGCTGAACCAGGCGTGTCAGAGGCCATGCTCGGCGGATTTGTGACCGGGAATCAACTGTGCATCGCGCCAGACCCCATTGCATATAAGAAAGCATGCGGGAGGGAGAAAGAAGCAGTAAGAGAATCTATTGAATTTTCTGCACAAAACTTATTCATTGGGCGCAGACTTTCCTGTTTGAAGAACTCGACTAGATGTTGCAGCCTAAGCTGGACCCGTACCCAAGTAGTGATATTGGTACGTATCCGAATTTATCAGGTTCTGTGGCCGATATAAACATCTTGAATGAATCATTAAACTGATATCTTTGTCCATGGCAATCATTCTGCACTTTCAAGTTGGGGATGTAACTGGAAGTCGAGGCGGCGGATGGAGAACATATATACCATACTTACCTCAGTCGCGACGTGTCCAACGCTGCGGCCACACCCTTGTTTTATATTGATGCTATAACTTCTCTACTCACTATCGCGGCCCTTAGTGCTAGGGTACTGCCGATGGATGGGAACCTCAGCCCTCTCCAGAGTCGTCCAAGTTCCAGACCGCCGATAGAATGTTACCAGAGCCGATCATGTCCTCACCGATTATAGTTCCGGGTTGGTCGAAATTACAAGGGATTTTAACCCACTCAGTGGCAAGTACTATGAAGACAAGAGTTAGCTTCAAAAGGAAGGATGGGTCCCAGCCACTGATTGCTGTTTTGGGGTGGCATAACAAGAGGTCACATGAGCAACCTTTCGTTCGTGCTTCCGCACCTCATCCTCTTTTGCCCACTGCCAGCCCCCGCCGAGTCCACGTGCCGCTCAATCATTGGGAGGAGGTCGGGGGACGTGTGGAGGGATGATTCTATTTGGCACCCCCCTCGATGTTCGCAACCCAGCCAACAACCCCCCGCCAATCATTCCGACAGATATGAACCGTGCGAACCCCATCCACCTGACCTGTCGATGACTCACATCCATCCCCTCGCCTGCTTTCCATCTCATCTACCTTCGCATCTACCTTCGAATCTTATATATGGGCACGTACAAAGCCTTTGATTTCAGGAGAACCGCCGCGTGGGACTCTCCGTAAGTGCACACCCTCGACACACCTGTTCCCCAAAAGATCTAGACTTAGACTCTCATTCATTTTCCAGTCTGAAAATGCGCTCTCACTTCCGGTGAGATCTGCGGGCAGTATATGGGCAGTATATGGGCAATATATACTCCGGCATTATTCCTCTCAGGTACGGTACATTCATTAACAATATCCCGTGACAATACTCCGAACAGCCGTCACACCACCTCGGCCGTTCGTACCGCATACTTACGCAATGGAGTACCATCTGACTTTCAGTGACCGCTAAAATATCAATCCACAGAAGCGGAGCTGCCTCGGAACTGCCAGAACGGATGTTTACGGTTTCCCGCTGCCGCAAGCCGGCTCGGCATTCTGCCCACCAACAGCAGCACCGACGCCTTTCCAAATCGAGCTAAGCCCGCTAAAACAAGTAAGTGGCGGCGCCCTCCATGTGAGCGGCTTGCTTGGTGACAGCGATATCGAAGTTGATCCTTTACCTCCGAATTAGTTATACGATTTTGCCGTTCCCGCATGCAGTCTAGCACTATAAAAAGGGGCTCATCAAACAACGCTACCAATCATTCAATATCATTCACTCACCACAAAACTCGAATCTCGTCATCTCGTCTGCCATATCCCTGCCAATCTCTCTGATCCCCGCACGTTGTCTCTCGTTGTCCCGGTTACATTCTCCTTGTTTGAACCTCTCCTCCGCTCTATCTATTACAACTTCCTCTCTTTCGATCTTTTTTATGTTTATTACTTCGACAGTGAACTCATTCTCACTTCCTTTCTCCGCTTCTTTCTTTCAAACCTTGCAATTCAAGGACCTCTCGTTGTTTTCCTTGCCATCTCCACTTCCCCACGGCTCTTTTACTCGTTTTGTTTGGGTTCATTCTGTCTCGGATATACCCAAAGAGTTCCACAGCGATGAATCCAAGCCCAAGGATTTGTCCAGGAGAATGGAGAACGGAGTTCCACAGCTTGGCGATCTTGCCGCCATCCTTGGCGAGATAGATGCACGGGAGCAAGAGGGCGCCCTTGGGGTGGTACTCGAGTTGTACTCTGGATCTCTGTCCACTTTCTTGTTCTGGTCTATCCAAGAGGTACGCTTCGGATTTGGGATCCGTCCTGCTTATACAACCGGCGGCTTGCTTATCCGTATTAACCACAATATAGATTCGGACGTTTGTTCACATCGAAAATAACCGCGAGGCGGTCGATCTCGGAGTGCAAGCCCATCGTTTGGTCTGTCACTTGCCCAGCGGCTCAGTGAATTCGGAAGATGTCGACGCCAACTTTCTCGCATCCCTCCCCATTCGGACGACAATACAAGGATTCTCAACCCCCGTCCGCGCCTGGGAGCTAGGCTGCCTTGCTCAAGAAACCGCTGTTTTTGACACCGTCCTTGATCTACGGGCTGAACTCGCCTACCTTACCCACCAAGTTACATTATCCGCCTCTCGTTCCCACTTCATATTTCCATCTCTCTTCGCTTCCAGTCTCATACAACTTTTCCGGCAACCACACCCCAACCGTACCTTCTCATCACAATTCCGCCGCATTCGGGCCAAGATTCAGACTCTATCCGCAAGCGGGAAATTCGATGGGATGTCATTTGTGCTGTGCCAAAGCGGTCACTTTACCGCATTTCACTTCGATTCTAAGTCCGGGAAACTCTATGTCGATGACTCTCTCAGTGGCGGATCCAAACCATGGAGCAACACATCAACCTCGGAGATGATCAGTGCTCTGGAATGGCTGTTGAGCGGATTGCGGTGCAAGCAAGTTCGTAAAATCTGCGATATGGAGCTTGAACAGCAGCATGCAGCAAGCCAGAGCTGTGGAGTTATCGCGTTCAATGGCATCGAGAGACTTCTGGGTCTCTACTCTGGGCGTTGGGCACCTGAGCGCGCAAGCGAAGAACGGACGCGGTGGTTCATGGAGCTGGTCAACCACTGGCAGCGAAGTCGGCAGTGTATGGTAAATTCTTTCTCACACATTAGGATCCTGTTCTTGGCTCACACTTTTACTTTGCAAGGATCAGGCGCCATGGTTAACTGAAGACTCTGATAACCTGGATTCAGGTTCGGATAGCGACGAGTGGTACAGCTGGGACTGTTGGAACTTGAAAAGGATCAATGTGGGCAATTGGACTCAATTCTGCTTCGCCGATTGATCGTTACTAATACACTTACCATAGTTGCCACACCCGATTTTTAAGTCATGGCCATTGCAGAACAAAATGGAGAGCTCGCTCCGACTGACATCATCACCATCACCACTCCCTTCCCAATACCCCCAACACGGAACTTTTTCTACGACTCTCTCAGCTGCTTGTCTCTCTTCTGATGTTAGCAAGCACGCTTGCTCGGCGGGTGCGCCTTTCTCTTCAGTGACTACGTGTCCGTGTCAAGGTGGCATATATACGGCGGAAGCAGTCACGTCAGACCCTGGTGCACGAAGGTCTCGAACAAAGATGTCAAGGTTATCACTGCAATTGCCATTGACGTTGCCAGTTCCGCTGCCGTTGCAGTCACCACCACCTACTCGCTCTTTGTCGGCCAGTCGGGAAGGCTCCGAGTCCAGCTCTGACTCCGGTTCCAGCTCCGGCGGCTCCTGGGGCGGTGTCCGACACTCCTCTCCACCCTCAGACATGTCTACATCACCCAGCACTGTCCTCGCATCTATCCCTTCCTCCCACCCCCTTGGCTCTATCCGAGAGGACAGCAGACTGGAGCAGGCCATAAAGGAGGAACCTGTCGAGATTGTGGACCTGACGGGCGAAACCCCAAGCCCGGTCAAAGTCCAAGTTCAAAAGCGATGCCCATCCCTCATAATTCTCTCTTCCGATGAGGATAGGCAATCACCACCAAGAAAGCGACGCCGTCATTTATCATCCACCATGAAGGCTGGAGCGATTGCACAACCGGTTGACGATGACCAGCAACCGCAAGGGACACGTAGGACATCCAAATCCACGCACAAGAAAAGCAGCATCATATTATTGTCAGATTCCGATTCCGATTCCGATCTTAATCCACTGCCTCGTCCCCCACCCCGTCACCAATCGCCAGTGCCTACACTACCAGCTATCCAGCAACCCGCACCCACGAGCCTAGTTTGGGGTAGGGAGTATGATACTCTCGAGCTAGCGGAGGCTGCAGTTAAGCTGGATGCTGAGGAGCATGGATTTATCATGGTTCGCGGCCAGAGCATTAAGGAGGAAGATGGGACGATCCGGAAGCGTACTATGCGGTGCAAGTGCTATCGACAGCCTGTCGAGTACCACGACCTGAGTCTACACCCTTCTGACCACCGAGAGGGAAAATCATTCCGGACGGGTTGTTTTGCACATGTCAACATCCGGCGGGTGAACGGTTCACCTTCATTCTATCTCTCCCTTGTCGATACCAGTCACAACCACCTGCGAACACTCCCTCTTGGGGGGCATGCACAGTCACGTCCAACGGAGCAACAACGGCAGTTCATTGCCAAGTATGCGGAGCACGGTGGGTTTTCTCGCCAACAAATGCTCCACATGCTTGAGACAGAGGGCATCGGCCACCAACTCGAGCCGCGGCAAATGACCAATGTTATCAATCAAAGTCGCCGCGATGCCCAAGCAGAGATTCAAGCTCTTGGAGGGGATATAGCAGCGGTGATTGCCGCTCTTGAGGAGAAGCAGAGGGAGGATCCTCGATGGCAGTACAGAGGCATATCTAACATGTTGTCTCGGACATTTATGGACCCTTCATACATATGTCTCGGATCTCGCTGGCCCTGAGCAGTAAGAAAATGTTTCGGATATCTGTGGAGCACTCAGATAAGGCTGTGTATGAGACAAACATGGCCACTCCAACTAAGCATTTGTCTCGGATATTCCTGGAATATTCACAGAAAAATATATCTGAGACAAGCGTGGCCACCACAGCTTAACCTTAGTGTGGAAGGGTCCAGGTATATTTTGCACAGACAATTCCGGGTAGGTGTTAGTGTGGGCATTTCCAGTAAAACCCAGCTCCAAAGGGTCCAGAGTAATCCGAAATAAGAGCAACCATGTGAATCACACACTAAATTCTGACCCTGACATCCTGTGTATGACATCATCTGATCATCAGGCACCAGCCCTGCTTCAAGTCTCCACTCCCCTGGTTCCTGCACCACCCTACCCATTGCTTGCCCTATTTCTCGCCCAAATCGGATCGGATTTCACTGAAATAAAAGTTAAAATGTGATATACTAGCTCTAGTATATAGGCAACTATTCTGCGCGACTACAAATGGATTTATAGAACCTGTAGGTCTAAATTAGTAATGAAAGAGGGCATCTGCATTTAAATCCTAGGACATAGGATTCCTGCCACTTGAAGCACCTTCATGAGCTGATATACATTGTTTGAGTCAGGGATCAAGGAATGGGGGCCGTTCGCTCAAGACAGCTCCCTCAAAAGACTAAATGCCCTTTGCTTGGCAGCCCTGCAGCTGGGATCCATATTCTGGATATCTCTCAAATATATTGAGCGTGAAGTGGTTGTAGACATTTCTAAAGCTCATGCCCAAAGGGGCAAAGCTGGTTGTGGGCTCAAGAGCATGATATAGGCAAATAGGCATTTGGGGGCTTATCAGCCAAGCCTTTCCTTAGCTGATATCTTCGCAGCCCATGATCCGATAATGGTATGGGTTTGCATAGCTGTTTTAGGCATACGAAGAGGCCCTCTGGCAAAGTTTGAAACGATTATGGTCAATATTGACTTTACAGCCCTCATTTTAGTACTTTTATCCCTTCATTTCTGGCTTTGCCACAGACTGAAAGCCTCTAGAGACTCAGATTCAACTCAAATACATTGTATTTATAAATTAGAATGAGATACAAAAGGTTGGAACATGCTATCCCACCTGGTGATGGAGCTGTACCAGATCCAATCTTAGATGACCCAAGTACCCCATCCAAAAGAGTCAGCAACCCATCAATTCCCTCCCTCACACATTTTTGCCCTATAATATAGTACAAGATAAATATGTTAATGTTCAATATGTGAGTACACCCATTTCATGTCTTGATCTCTCTCTGCAGGCTCAGGGGTCAGGGGGTAAATGCCCCTGAGGCCCAATTGATAATTTCCCCCACATACAATGTGGACTGGTGATTTTCATTCGAACTAAATAGTATATACGACCAATTATGTGGTGGAACCCTAT
>KN823191.1:17981-31044 GCA_000827465.1 Tulasnella calospora MUT 4182
AATTTTGCCTGGGCTGGTCACACCAATTTTTACCTGGACCCAGCCACACTAATGTCATAGGAGTGATCCAGGCTTTTTTCAGATCCCTATATCTAAATCCAGAGGCTCACCACTAATTCTAATGGCTGGGTTGGACTGAAACAAAGATTAATCCCTTACTAGTCTGCTGGGTTTGTCTGGGTAAGCCTACAGAGTGAAAGGTATAGTAAAACATTCTCTCAGGGGCTTCTCATCTATTCTGTATATCACTGCATTTTCTGCCTTATTCTGTTTTTGTGATGGGCTACTAGTGCAATCAATGATTTACAGTCCATAATATCCATAAAAGGGAGCAGAAATTGGATTCATTTGGGCCTAGATACTATACATATGGTAGCTATATGAAGGCCCCACAACATACGAAAAAAAAGCTTACTGACCCTGACCACCCACATCCGAAACATATCTGTGGGGTGTCCATAGATATCCCGGATATGTCGCTCGATATAGGTGCAGTACAGGATCCAGATGGATGATGCCGGCCGTGTAACTGCAGTCTGGTGGCAGTCACCTAGTCAAGCCGACCTCCTTGCCAAGTATCACGACATACTTGTCAACGACAACTCGTACAACCGCAATCAATACGGCTTCCCTTTAAACATTGGTGTCGCAATTGATGGGTTTGGCACTTCCCGCAATATCTGGTACTGCTTTCAAGAGCGCGAAGATGCTGAAACCCATGCCTGGGTTCTGCGCTGCCACCTATCAACAGCGCCAAGGCATCCGGCGGTTTTCATCTCAGATAAGGATGCCGCGCTCGAGGCTGCTGTTCGTGAGGTTCTTCCTCTCACCGAACACATTATCTGTTTACACCACCTCGGGGGTAACATATCCAAAAACCTACAGCCAAGTCTTGGCCCTGACTGGGAATCCTTTTTACACGACTTCTGGGCAATGTACCGGTCACCATCACCTGACCAATTTGACCTCCTTTACCACCAACTTATCGAGAAGTTTCCATCTACGGCCTCCTACCTCGAATCAACACTCTACCCAACTCGGCATAGATGGGCACACGCTTGGGTCTCAACCAAATTCACCTGTGGTATCCGAACAAATGGGTGAGTTGAAGTGGAAAACAGGGTCAACAAAGGTCTCGGAGGCCCAAAAACAGCATTTCTGACTCTTTTCAACCGTTTGAATCATCGTACGGACGAGCAAACCAACAAGGATCTTGTTGCTATGAGACAGGTGAGTTTTCAGCAGCATTTTGGTCGTTCTCTTGGCATTTTGCTGACCGGCAGTCCCCTCCAGAGCTCGAGACGGAATCACCCTCATCAATACCAGGCTATATTTGCGCGTCCACTCAACTTGATTGAGAAGTATGCGTCTCCATATGCTCTCAACATATCCTGCAATGAGATGAAACGGTCATTAGCCTATTCTGTGGAAGTCATTCCTTTACCAGTGAACTTGCATGCTTGGGTGAGTTGCCTATCGCTGTTTCTTCATCATTGCATCCCCTAATAACATCTATATTGGAATCACAGGCTCAGTTGGGTACGGGAGATGGTCGGGAGATTGGCTTTCAGTGGGCTAACGGTGAGGAAATGGTTAGTCTGCCCTTCATTATCGCATCTGCACAACATTGACTTCACAACTCTTTTTAGAACATGTTCAACCGTTACACAAACGACACTGCCTATATTTCCACTCCCTGGTTCATGGAGCTGGTTACGCAACGACGGTTAAATGTGCATCATCTCCTTAAAGTTGGCTTTGAAAGTGCCGAAGCAACGACCCACCACCTCCTTGTTTGTACTTCTCGACTATGGCGCATACCTATGCGACTGCTGTATGGGGACAAGTCTTGGCATACCCTGCCGCCATTACTTTGCAGTACTCCGTGCTATGCGGAGCCCTCCCATTAGCTTTCATATTGGGTTGATACGGTTACGGTGCGATCTTTCCTACTGGCCCATTATCACTATTTCTAAAATCCATTTTGACAGGTGGCTCAATGACCCTAATCTTGACATCAGCTTGGTGCCCCCTGTTACTCTGGATCTTGTGGAGACAGACCGTCGGATTCCCGTTTCTGGACACATTTTGAGCAACCCTCTTCATGGCCAGGGTGGGGCTTCAGTGATGCTTGGATTGAACGGCCATCACGTCCAAGGCCGGGCTCTTGTCATCCTTTATAAGGGCATTACAAGCCATTACAAACTGTAAAATAACTACCTGCCTCGCCAGCGAATAGGGCTCGCTGGCAAGGGAATATAACCACATGTCAACTTTAGCAATACCGGAATGTGTGTCAGTCTTACACTGTTTATGAATCCCATAAGCTCCATAATGAATATAATATGCAAAGAGGATTATAACCGCATGTTGAGATTACCGGTGTAAAAATATTCCTTAGTATTAGCACTTCTTGTATTCACCGTGCATGGGCTTAAAACTCTGATGCCCTCTGGCAAGGCCGTTGAATCTGTACAAATCCCACCAGCCTGATTTGGTCAACGTAGCTTATTATGGTCACACTTGTATTGAAAGGATCGCATAAATAGTATTTCTGGTAGCCTAACAGTAGTAGAAATGTGGACACTAATTATGATGCCCTCGTCCGCTGTTTCAAGATTCGCGCCATTGTGCCAAGCTCGTCACCATCCTTGCTTTCGCCCAAATGTCCAAAAATGACCCTGAGATCGTGCACTTAATACACGGAAATAGCAATGAAGTTAGAACACTTACTCGTCCCAATACTGGCGGATCTCTTCGATCTCGTCAGCTAGCTCTTCTTGCCGTAGCATCTTTAGGATATTACGATAGAATGCGTAGATGTCAAACGAGTGGGCATTCTGGCCGAAAACCTCGTCGGAGCTAAGGGCAAAGCGTACCTGGTCCGAGACTGGCGGTGAGGTCATTGGTGACGCAATACGCATTCGATAGGGACGTACTTGGGCGCATATGTAAGCAATAAATGGCAGGCTAACTTCTTTCATGCCATTGAGAGCTGCATTTCCAAGACGAGTGGACTTGTTTGTAGTCTCGAGCGACTCTGCTGAGCTGGGACCGATAAGGACGTGTTTTGCGGCCTGGATGGGCTAAGTCAACCCCTGATACGACATAGCTTCCGAAAGGCATACCCTCAGCAATAGTTCCGACTTGAAGAGACCCTTGAAGAGATCGTCCTTGTCGATGGTAAAGTTCTCATAAAGGAATGGGGGATATTCACCGACTTCTGGACGGAGAACTTCGTCACGAAGGTCACGAAGGGTGCTATTTGAGAATTGGGGGGAACTCGGTTAGTAAGACTCTATGCACACGAGAAGGGGATTGTAACGCACGCCGGGTCATTGACATCAAATTGAGGCGGAGTGAGAAGTCGTGCGGTGAACTTGTTATGAAACCCACGGCCGATCTTGGAGTTCTTTGCCACTTTGCCTTCTGTACTACTAACCCATTCAGCGACCGCTTTCTTTAGGCCGTTGGTATCATCGGAGCGACCAGCGGATAGCCCTTCTTCGATCTGGAGCAATGGCCAAAGATAAGGTTAGTGGAGCGCTCAAATTGGGAGATGCCAACTGACCGCAGTTGCGAGCCTAATGAGATACTCATCTCCATCGGCAGCTGTGAGGCGTCTCTTGGCATCAGGGATAAGCCTCAGAAGATCCGAAAAGATAGCCCAGTGCTTATTGCTTATGACGCATTTACATATTAGTCAGCGGCACGCCAGGTCAATTCATATGACGGAAGAGGCGTACTCAGATTCTGAGGGCAAGACATCGATCTCATGATTTTCGTGCTGAGTGAGAGTCTCTAATCCGTTCTGAAGTATCGTGAGTGGGTGGAACTTTATGTAGATAGTGCGTGCCACGTGTTTTCCGGTGCGGACCAGAGGATCAACTGCACGTCTGGGAATAGTATGTTTCAGTATTTACGCCAGGCTATGCTCAGAACAGGATATTCAGCAAACCGTTTACGTCGAGGACCGAAGAGCTCGTCATCCGATGAGGAATTTCGCCGTCGTCGCGTGCCGGTTGTCTGCGAGGAAACTGATGGCAGGTGTTCACTGTCGGACGATGCACTTGTCATTCTGAGGTAGTCACCAACAGATTATGGAGCGAAAAAAGAGAGGAGAGGGGTATGGTGAATTGTGGGAAGAAGATCTGTTGGGGGAGGGTGATTAATTGGGTGCCGTTGCCCTCCAAGTATTTATGCAAATCCGCAGATCAAAACAAAAACAAAAACGTTCACGTGCAGTTGTGAGAATTGCCTCTTAGTCTGAAACAAATGGTGGAGCACGGGGTCTGTGAAAAAATAGCCGGGATTCAATCTCAGACGGAGTGGAGTGGAGGTCGGCCAGAGCGATAGCCAGCAAATTTTCTTAAAATTCCCCCCCTGCTCAGCTACTTTACATGGTTCTAAGCCCAAAGCGCAAGAGGAGGTGCACCTGCGGGAAGGAATTTGAGGAAGTCGGCTATGCCCGGCATGTCAGAAAGTGCGACAGCAGTAAAACTGCCGCTCGACGGGCAGTGGAAAATCATCAAAATGCCATACGCAAGCGGAAGGAGCGGCAAGCGGAGGCGTTGGTAGAAGAAGAAAGAAAGCGAATCATATCAGAAACCCAGACTATAGTGCAAGAGGTATTGCCTAACTTTCCAAGACTGTCCTGAGGTTATGTGGCATCTAACACCGCACAACAGGAAATAAGCGCAGCCCCGCAGCCAGAAACCTTTCACGATGTGCTTCCAGTCCGAATACCGGGCCTTCAGTCTGCGCTGTCGGGTGTTATTCTTCCATCGGCCTGTTCAGGTGACCAACTGGCTGAGCCGAACATCGAGAGCGAAGACTTGCTGGACTCAAGAACTGGTCGTCGCCAACGGCCACAACGGTCAACTGGCGCCCGAAGACTTCCTGCTCGCTTCAGAGAGCTTCTTCCTGAAGGACCAGCGACCATAGTCCCCACTCCTCAGCCTTCCACAGAGTCCTCAGTGAGCAACACAGCCCCAAGTGCACCCATGCCCGCTCCAAATACCACGAATGGCGATGTAGATATGGAGAGCCAAGCTTTGTCAAGTTCCGAAGAGCTGCAAGAGGTGTACCGAACGCTTCCAAATGCATTCAACATATTCCGGGAGTACAAAAGGCTCCCGCTGCGCATTCCGGACGAAGGCGCACCTCTGGAGGACTTTACCATCGATTATGGGTCACTAGATGCCGAGAGCCTAGCAGACAAGTTGACGGAGGCAATCAAGCCTTTCAGCAATATGTCCACGTACCGCCTTGGTCATTGGTATCACAACTGTGGGGGAGTTCTAAGTCGAAACAATCTCGCCGCATTGATTACAGAGGTGTTGAAGGCCGAAGACTTTAACAAGGATGACCTCCCCGGTGCTGCAACCATTGACAAGCTGAACACTGCATTAGACAAGTTGGACATCGGCAATGGTGGAATCAAGGGAACGGGTGAACAAGCAGTGGGAGACGGTTGGGTCGAAGAATCAGTCAGGATCGAAATCCCTACCGGTGTGAAGCAGTCCGCCAATTCCACAACATCTGCCTCGCATCCCTATGACATCCCTGGTCTCCTCCGTCGCCCCCTTGTGGAGGTGATCAAAGCGGCATGCCAGGACAACCTAGCACGCGACTTCCACTTTGAACCATTCAAATCATTCCAAGTGTGTCCTCCGGTCGACGCAGACAGCACCGAGCCAGGGACCTTTCAACGGCTGCACGATGAACTCTACTCCTCCGATGCATGGATCACAGAACAGGACAAGCTCGAGAGGCTACCTCCTGAACACGGATGCACCCTTCCTCGAGCAATAGCGGGGCTCATGTTCTGGTCCGACGCAACTCATGTCTCACAGTTTGGGCAATCCAAGATGTGGCCAATATACCTTTTCTTCGGCAACCTTTCCAAATGGCTCCGATGCAAGCCTCGCTCTCGCGCTTGCCACCATGTAGCACACATTCCTTCGGTGAGTGCATATCTCATTTGGCTTGGATTAGAACCCTGATAGAGTAAAAATTTGCTCCTCACAGCTTCCCGACAACATACAGGACTTCATTCGGGCATACAGTGGTGGCAGGAGTGGCAGTGCCGAGACTCTTCGACACTGCAAGCGCGAACTTTTCCAAGCAGTATGGAGGCGGCTTGTGATGGATCCCGACTTCTTGCATGCCTATCAGCACGGTATTGTGATTGAATGCGCGGATGGGATTACTCGCAGGGTCTACCCTCGTATATTCACTTATTCTGCCGATTATCCCGAGAAGTAAGACCCTCCTTAATCGAGCCACAGTTGCTTACTAATATGTGGCTCACTACTGCAGAGCTCTCGTCGCGACCATTCGAGATTTAGGGCAGTGTCCATGCCCTCTGTGCTTGGTAACGCTTGACCAGGTACACCTGCTTGGGCAGGTGGCCGATGATCGTATTCGAGTCGTCAAGGCCCGGCTGGATAGTGAAGAACGAATCTCAAACGTCAAAAGCGCTCGAAAAATAATATATGAGCATGGTTATGCAGCAAATAATGACCGGAGCGAATACTTTCTCAAGGCTGAATCACTGGTTGCCACTGAGGTTAGTCTTTTATTCCGTCGCTAGCTCTCCGGTTAACCGCATACTAAATACAACCTTTAACAGAATGCCTTCTCCGAGGCTCTTTTTGCGAACTTCGAGTTCAACTTTTTCCGCATGCTTGTAGTGGATCTCATGCACGAATTTGAGCTCGGCGTCTGGAAAGCCGTTCTTGTTCACCTTATCCGAATGCTGCACACACTCGGCAAAGACTCGGTCAATGAGTTCAATCAACGGTGCGTGCACTCACTGAAAAGACAAGTTGGGAGCAACTGCTCATATCCGTACCGTTCAGGTTTCGCCACATTGGTAATTTCGGGAGATCAACAATAAGGAGCTTTGCATACATGAACACATCCGATCTCAAAAACTGGGCCGCAAGGACTTATGAGGATTGCCTGCAGGTATGCTACATTAGCTATATCTGCGTGAAATCATCAGGGCTCACCTTTCTGCAAATCCCCGCAGTGCTGTATTCCATGCTTTGAGGGCTTATTTCCCGAACCCCATAATCAACATATCCTTCGCCTCCTTTACACTTTGGCGCTCTGGCACGGCCTCGCCAAACTGCGTCAGCACACGGATGAAACCCTCGATCGCCTGGCTGCCACCACTCGCCTCCTTGGCAAGGAACTTCGATTCTTTGCAAATCATGTCTGTCCGAAGTTCGATACCGTGGAAACTCCTAAGGAACGGGCCGCTCGTGAGCGTCGTTCTCGGGCAGCGATGGAAAAATCGTCGACAAGTAAAGGGAAACAAAAGGTTTTCACGGGATCACTACCCAAGTCATTCAGTTTGAGAACCGTCAAGCTGCATCTTCTTGGCCACTATGTAGCAGTAATCCGTTGGTTTGGAACAACCGACTCGTACTCGAGCCAGATCGTAAGCCACTGGTCCTCTGTTTCCCTGATCCGTCAGCCTGAGCTGGCTGACGTCATTCCTTTCCTTTTGCACCAGGGAGAGCTCCAACATCGTGTAGTCAAGTCATATTACCGGAGAGGAAACAAGAAGAAAGGATATGTTCATTTAGCAACCCGAATGCAACGGCGTGGCGAGCTCCTTCATCGGATAACCGAGCGTGTCCAGCGACTCGGGCTCAAAGCCGGTCACAAGATGCACACTATCAATCGCTCAGAATACACACCGCTCCCCGAGTTTTCCCCAGAGCAGCACTACCAGATGGCGAAGAGCGTCAAGTACAAGATACATATCGGTGATATGGTGAACACGCATCCAGAGGAGCCCGCTCTCAAGGTTCGCAACTCTATTGCACTTCTTCACCAATACCTTACGTCTGATGCTTTCGTCTCGTTAGGGATTTATTCCCGCACTTAAAGATCATATTCTTGGGCGACTCGGAAATCGACCCTTCGACGGGGAAGAGGGGGAATTCACGGACGAGGAACGCGACCGCATTATCATTTTCAACAACACCCTTTACCGCCACAGCACACTCCGAGTCAACTACACCACCTACAACATGCACCGAGATCAAGACATAATCAATCCCCAGACCGCTAGCCGCTCATTCGTCATGGTGGAAGCAGCCGACGGGAAAACCCGTATCTGGTACGCACGTGTCCTGGGGATTTTCCACCTACAAGTCATCAACACTACCGACAGCCATCACTTACCGCAACGATTGGATGTGCTATGGATTCGTTGGTTAGGCGAAGATCCCGGTTATGTGGGGAATCCTGGAGTCCGGAGGTTGGAACGAGTCGGTTACGTACCCGAAGGCCCGTTTGCCTTTGGATTCATCGATCCTGATGTCGTGGTTCGAGCGGCACATCTAATACCTGCATTTATATACGAAAAGACGGACAAATTACTAACTAGGTCACTTTTTTGGGACTGCCAAGACGGAGACTGGGAAAACTACTATGTCAACCCGTATGTTCAAGCGAAATTTTCGTCACTCTATCGCGCTTTTACTCACTGAATCATATCTTCACCCAGATTTGTTGACCGGGATATGCTCTCTCGTTTTCTCGGGACTGGTGTCGGACACACTCACCGACATTTTACCCACCCTACGCTTCTCTCTGCCGAGACTATTGAAGATGTGGAAGTAATGGGATATGGCGATAGCATGGAGGTGGATAATTCGGATGGTCACACCGATGGTGGGGCAGAAATGGACAGGGCATTGAGCGAAGATATCGGGTCCGGAAGTGAGAGCGAGATGGGATCGGAAGCGGACAGCGAAGGCTTGCAGGAACTGGAACTGACGGAGGATGTTGCGGTGGACGGTCCCGATGACCTCGACATTGGGGACGAGGATTGGATTGGGGACTTCGACTATGGACACTGATTGTAACAGGGGAACAACTTGATAGAATGTGATAAGTGGTTGTATGTCTGTGTCATTCCGGCGACTCCCTTCCGAGGGTATATCATACACCCACCAGCTTGGGATTATCTTAGATTTTCATACAAGAGTCATACCAGCCGTTGATATGCTTGTAATCCTGCCACCAGACTGACGGGACTTATAAGCGATGGCCATGGCTTGCAAGGCTCCGTCAGAATGTTGAAAATCGAACATCACTGTAACCGCACACCTGCCGCGCGCCGTTGACGTGATGGAGCTTGGAGCTTGGTGAGCTCAAAGAGAATACCTTGCCCGTGCTTGTCAAAAACGCATTATTCAGTGTGAAAATGCTACAAGGGTGTCGCCTATAATCTAACCACGGATTTACGAACCGTAAGAGACGTGGCTAAGACGTATTTACGATCGAGGTGAGTCACGAAGCCACGATGTGCGTTTGTGACTTCGCTTTCCTGGGCTGCAGTCTCAAAGGTGTTAATTATTATTAGTGAGTCAAGCGCATCCACCAAGTACCTTGAGGGTTTTCCGAGCTCGACCCCCAGTACGTCCAGTGCCCCCATTCCCCCTCATCGGTCATCGAGCCCAGGGAGCGCCCGCATGCTCCGCTCTCGAGAGGAGCTGAAGGCGTTAAGTTGGAGGTTCAAGACTGATCTTGAAATCGGAATATGCATCTTCTTTGCTTGCCGTACTACTAGAAGCAAGCTGTTTCCTAGGATAAGAGACTTTCTCGTCCAACCTCCGCCAGTAGAAGGGAGTGAATGTTGTAGACAATTATAAGGCCAAAAGGATTATTTCAAACCCTCACGCCCCTGTTTCTCTACCCATTTGGTATCCTAAGATGGAACGGTAGACGGGTAGGCGTATGCAACGAGAACCTCTTACTTTAGAGGTTTAGAGGCTATGACAAAACTGCCAATATTACAAGTAAAAATCTGAAATATCCATACGTAGCTGCTATCGTTGGAAGGCATGTGAGAGTCGTGCCCCAAGGTTGCCGCCCGAATACCCGTGCCCAAGTGGATGGTTTGGAGTGTACCTCACTCCCCACAGCTTAATACCAGTCATCTTACAGCGTACGCATGTTCTATTTTCGATTTTTATTTCAACTCAAGCTGAAATACCCGTCCGGGAATTTCAGTTCCCTCGGAACCCGCTCCCGCTCTGGGAGGCGAGAGCCCCGTAACCCGCTTGTTCAGGCAGCCTTCAAGCGTGAAAGTCAAATTAATTCTGTAGGTGTCACCAGAGAATATCTGAGCAAGCTGGGAGTGATATCTCGCTCTCCCTTTAATGTCAGGACGGCTAAGTCGGTCCCACACTGTATTAGTCGTTTCCGCCAGGTAGTATTCCATAGTATCAGCTTTCATAGAACCAGTCTATGACCAATATTACAGTTCGTCGTGCGAAGCAAGGCGTATGGTGGGCGGCAACATAATCGTCATCTCAAGGTTTACCATCTTCGGGGCGGCTGAAATCCTCTTCATCGGCTCCTCCCGTGGTTTGCTATATGATCGCCCACTGTGGAGAAGGTAGATGCTCCAACTACCAGAGTAGCTTTACCTTATCTTCCTCTCATCGTAATATTTTCCACATACAACGTAGTGAACGCCTCCCACATCCCAAGTGGCTCATCCATTGTTCACCGGAGACACCATGCTTTCCCCTTCGAATGAACCTTCCACGGACCGGGCTCCGGTGCATGCAGACGTCCTTGCTGCCTAGGGGAAAGTCGGGACTTCCAACTCTCTATGGGAAATGTCATGTTATTGGCAACTGAGATTCACGCAAATCCACCCGAGGACTGATTTCAGACTGATGATCGCCATGCTTACGGGATATGCCGATAATGTGCAATTGGTGATTAGTCACTTGGCTCTGAAGGAGTGTCTCCATCGCCTTCCTTATTGGGTTTGTGAGCACACGCGTACACCAATCGGAAGGAGTCGATAAGCCATTAGAGGAAGATTGCGCGGAGGACCAATCGCGATGCTTTGCGAGCGCTATCACAACCTTGCACCCACAGAGATTGAACCCCAAAATGTCAAATACGGACTCTGCGGCCAAGGAAAGGCATACAGCTCCAGTTTCTTTGCCCCTTTTGTACCCCGTGATGGAAAGGCGGACGAGATAAGGGCTCAAAAACGGAAACCCCTTTAGGAGTTCCAGAGGTCATGGCGAACCTGCAAATGTCACAACCAAAAAGCTTCCATATCCGCGTACAACTTCTATTGCTGTAAGTTACGTGAAACCGGGCCCCACGGCTGTCAGCCGAAGGACGTATTCCAATGGATGGTTTGGAGTTTACCTCATTTCCGGCACATGAAAGCTGGCCGTCTTCCAGCGCACGCATGCGGTATCATCGCTCTTTCTTTCATACCTGAGTTGAAATATCTACTATACCCGTCTATCTATTTCATTTCCTTCTAAATCTGTTCCACTCCACAAGGAAAGAGTTTCGCACCTTGCCTGTTCAACTATCCTTGAGCATTAAAGTTCAAAATCCCCGGAGGTACCCAAGGATAAATCTTTCAGCCAGCGGGAAAGGGTATTTCAACTCGCCGTTTGCAATCGACGTCAAGACGTCTTGTTGGCGCATCCAAGCTGCGAACCATTTCCGCCATGCAGCCTTCCGAAGTATCAGCTATTTATAATAAGGGTCTATTCCATGATATTAAGGCTCACTGTGCAAGGCTCAAGTCGGAGATTTGGTATACGGCAATATATGCGACATCTCCAGGTTTACCATGTCGAGGGCGCCTGAAACCTCATCGCCTCCTGCGGCGAATTGGCTTAGGCAGAGACGGAGCTCTATGGGAGGGTTAAGAGGTCCTGGAAAGGGCCTTAAAATACCCACGTGGGGTGGGCGTGGGGCCAAATCCATGGTGAGAGGAGAGGGCCCTGCCGTGCTAGGCAGAGACGGAGCTCTATGGGAGGGATAATAGGTCCCAGAAAGGCTCTTAAATTGCCACGTTCTGCCTACGTGAAACCCCCGTATGGTAAAATCCCTTGAAATCCACGGTCTGCCCGAGACGCACGGGATCATACCAGGCCAGAAAAGGCAAAACACCCCTGATTTGTAAGCCATGGGCAGCGTCGTGTGGCGAATTTAAGACCCTTTTCCCGACCAATTAACCCTCCCCATCAGCAAAATGGGTCCCTGATATAAGATGCTATAAAATGCTACAAACTGCTATACACTGGTATATAGCACTTATAGCCACATATCATTTTATAGCATTCCATAGCAGCATATTTATCTCTAATTGGTATATATCATATATATATAGTCATATCTGTTTATATCTGTTTATTTCAGTTCATTGTAGTATATCAGTATACATTAGTATATCTCAGTGTAGAATGATATAGCTATTTCCCAGCCCATTGCGTTTAATAGCAATTTATATTCATATTACACTAATTACAGTATCTAATCTAGTTCAATACTGCATTTGATGTAATCAGGGTCAGGGCAAGAGTCGGCGAGGTCGGGGCTTGGTCGGCAGGACTGGGGCGAGAGTTGACATGGTTAGGGCGAGAGCTGAGGGTCGGCAAGAGTCGGCGAGATCGAGGCAAGGGTCGGTGAGATTGCGGCAAGGGTCGGCGAGGTTGCAGCAAAGGTCGGCGAGATTGCGGTGAGAGTTGGTGAGGTAGGAGCAGGGTCTAGGCAAGACTCAGCAGGGGGCAAAAGTCGGTGAGGTTGGAGCAACAGTTGGCAAGGTCGGGGTTGGGGCAAGAGTCGGCAAGGTCGAGGCAGGGCCGAGACAAGAGTTGGGAAGGTTGGGACAAGGGTCGGCAAGGTTGGGACAAGGGTCGGCAAGGTTGGGGCGAGAGTTGGCAAGAGTTGGCGAGATCATGGCAAGGGTCGGCGAGATCGCGGTGAAGGTCGGGGCAGGGTCTAGGCAAGAGTCAGTGGGGTCAGGGCAACGGTTGGCGAGGTCGGAGCAACAGTTGGCGAGGTTGGGGTGAGAGTCGGTGAGGTCGGGACGAGGGTCGGCAAGGTTGGGGCGAGAGTTGGCGAGATCGGGGCAAGGGTTGGCGAGGGTCTAGGGAGAGTGATGAGTGTTGGAGGGGGTGGTGGGTTGCACACTTATACAGAGGGGAGGGATGGGTTGGCGCACTTAGAGGGGAGGAATGCGCGGAACGTGCAAAACGAAACCTTCCCA
>KN823191.1:36382-69608 GCA_000827465.1 Tulasnella calospora MUT 4182
AGGCAGGCGCGCTCACCGAAAAAGATCGTCAGCAGCGAGGATCAGATCAGCGAATAAGAAACTCCTCTCCGAAGCATCCCCAGGGGGCTTCTGGAGAACAGTACGAAAACTGAGAAACAGCGGCTCCACCGACACGCCTCTACCTCTACAAACAATTGCCGACGAGTTTGAGGATAGGATGCAGGGAAAAACCCGTGACATCTCAAATTTTGATCTCGACCAGATGGAGCTGGCACGCATCAGGGACAATGAGATCCCACCAATGACCAGAGACCCCTCAGAGAGCCGTTGCTTCTCTCGCCCATTCACGTGCGAAGAAGTAGACAAAATGAAAATGAGATTAAAGAAGAAATCTCCCAGATCGGCTGTAGGGATAGACTATCTATCGTACCACACTGTGATAACGATACCCACCGCAAAACTTGTAGAACTGTTTAACCAATGCGTTCGATGCAGGGACGTTCCGTCGTTATGGCTCAGGACGATTCTTATCGCTATTCTGAAGGCAAAGCGCCCATCCGACAAACCATCCAGCTACAGAATTATCGCACTGGAAAGCTGTTTTCTAAAACTTTTCACCCTCCTGATAGAAGGCAGATTCAGGGAATGGTGCTCGGAAAAGGACTTCCTACCCCCAACACAGAATGGCTTCCGCCCAGGCTACAGGACAAATAACAACATCCACATCCTGCGTACCGCCATAGACTTGGCACGCGAAAAGAAAACCAAACTGTACATCGCGTTCATAGACCTCTCTAACGCCTTCCCATCCGTGGATCGAGCCACCATGTGGACAAAAATGAGATCGTTCGGCATCTCAGGTCCTATTTTTGACTGCCTGAGAGCTATATACCCACGGATGAAGTATACCGTAAGAGTGAACGGAGAGTTCTCACAACCCTTCAAATCCGACATAGGTATATTGGCTGGCGACCCCGCATCTCCACTCACTTTTCTGCTGTACCTTGCAGATTTTGCACCGGCCGCTGATCCGGACGACTTACGCCTCGACGGCTCACCAGTCTCCCACCTCGAACACGCAGATGACATGGCACTGTTATCGACCTCACGTCAGGGACTACAAAGGAAATTCCGATACCTAGAGAAATGGGCGGCCATCAACTTTATGGAATCCAATCCGCAAAAATGCAACGTGATGGTGTTTGGGACATCGCACAAACACGAGGATCCTTTCGAGCTATACAACATAAAAATTCCATTCACGGAATCGTACAAATATGTAGGCGTCCTGATACAATCAAAGGGAAAAAAATTATTCAAACAGCATTACGAGAATAAATCACAGGCGGCGAGAGTAGCCACAATGGCCGCATTCTCACTTAACTCGGTAGTCAGCCAATCGACCCACTCAGCGGCAGAAAAATCTATCTCGCCCAGATCGACCCCCATCTCACCGCCTCATGTGATGTATGCCTAGATACGGAGCACACACATCTCCGCAGGTTGGAACGAGTGCAGGAAACATTTATCAGACGATTCATGGGGCTCGGCGACAAAGCCCTGACAGCACTCCTGTTCACAGAAACCGGACTATGGCCCCTGGCATACAGACGCCTAACCCTCGCAGTTCGATTCCTACAATACATTGTTACTCTACCAGACACCCACCTCGCGAAGAAAGCAACTAAAGAATCCAACCTTCTCGCGATGCGAAATCCATCCAGAGGATGGGATGCTGGCCTAAAAACCTTACTAAAAGAACGCGCAGGATTTGAGCTTCCCAATCTCGAAAGCGTATCGGCAGAAACAACCCTACAGGCATCGCGCTCCATCCGAAAAATGATGCTAAAATCGATAAGAGATAGACTGAATGCTTCCCCAAAAGCATACCCGGTGCGAAACATTCTAATCGAGGACGATCAAGGAAGACTATCCAAACCGGTGATCTTCCTTAGACATTACCTTGCGGTCACCAGGAGATCCCACAGAATAGCCCTCACCAAGCTCCTACTATCAGACCACTCTCTTGAAAGCAAGAGGATGAGATGGATCGAGAAGGATAAACGGCCTTCCAGAGAACTCAGGCTATGCAGAAACTGCGGAAATAACGCGGAGACCCCCGAACATGTGATGTTTGTCTGCAACTTGCCCACTAACACAGGGGCGGAGAGACTACGCTCGAAAATTCTACTCAAACTCGGAAAAGAAACCGGTCAAATCACGGACAGCGAAGCTTCTGATATGGTCAGAGCCGCACTCAGATCACAACACACGGTGACGGAACTAGCAGAACTAGCATACACAACCTACACATACATCACCAAACTAAGTAGCACCGTGATATGAGAGCACAAGAGAAGCTGTCAGAAGGAATAACCAGTAATCGATGGAATTTTTATCTCGAAAGGAAGGAGAAGGAGGCTAGATTGCTATGGAAGGGGAAGCGGAGACGGAGAAGCATGGGTTTAGAAGTAAAGGAACGGGTTAGAATTGAGGAACAAGGGTTAGATGTGTTGGAAGGAAGCGGAAAGAACGAGCAAAGTGATCGGTTGCTGGTACGACACTTGTGTTCGGGAAGCCCGTTCCAGTCGCCCGCGGTCGCCAACCCTGATTCCCAGGGTTCGACTTGTCGCATTCCGGTCGGAAGATGCAGGAGCGCGAAGCACTGGTAAAGAATCATCCGATCTTTGACTAGGTCCCACGGATGCTCAATACATACATACCACAAACCCTGGCCACAGCAACAAACCACTGCAAAAGCGAACCCCAACAACAAGTGCACACAACAAATCTTGAATACCCAAGGAAGTATATAGTCCCCACACTCTGGGAAATATTTCAACAAAGATAGTGTACAAAAGTAGGAAAGCATGGCGGCTACTGCTAATGGGCACTATCTAAAGGAATTGATAAAGAAACAAATATTAAATAAGAATCAATATATGCTAGTACGTGTTGCAATTGTATGCAACACAGAAACAAACCAATATAAAATGCCATACAAATATGTAATGCTATGATATGCTACAAGACATCTTGAATATGGCAGTATAAAATGCTATTGGGCTATGCTGATATCATCTGCTATAAAGTGCTATACAATGATATAAGGTGCAATTCTATGCTATACCGTGATATATACTAGATGCCAAATATATAGCATATGTAGACTATATATTTTTCATAGGAGATATATACCAAAAGGCATTTTGCTGATGCCATAGGACTCCGTACCAGACTCTCTTCGAGAGGGCGCGCAGCCCCGTCTTGCGAGAGTAGAGGCTGGCTCCGCCTGACTAGAATTGGCTATGAGATTGCTGTCTGCAGAGATTAGGTTGCATCCAATGCAAGGCAAGCATTGAAAACGAGGAAATCTCAATAGCAACGAGAAACACTTGAAAACACCGTTTCTAACCAAGTGGGAGTAGCGAGGTTCGCAGTAAATTTCTATTAGAGCGCGGTTACTTCATCTTTCCCTTATGGTGGTAGCACTCGCAAGCGAGGTCGCTAGTTGACGCCTTCCTCCTCCCAAGCGGTCCACCTTTTGTCCGTTGGGGACACTCTACTCGCAATTTTTCACCCACAACATTCATGAACGAACCGTGCACTGGGAACATTTGCCAAGTGATGAAAGGTAGCTCAGGGGGTTCCTTACTGGATTACGCACTGGGTGTGCAGTGGCTGGCTACTGTTTCACCTGAGTGTGGTGGATGGGTAGGATTGAACTCTGAGGAGCTAGCTACTATACAAATGGGTATATATACTAACTACGTGGGAAGATTCCCAGACGTGCACAGACCACACCGCAGTAGGCGCAGTGGTTGTGCCGCAGTCTGTAGTCCACAGCATGGCATAATCTACTCCGTGATTACTAATGACACTGACGCTGATTGCTTACTTCAACACTCCCCTTCGTCGAGACATTAGTTAATCCAATACTTGTGAGATGTCGGTGATGAAGTATGGATCCGAGTGGTTTGGTGAAGATGTCTGCAGTTTGGTCTCCTGTGGGTATGTATATGGTGTTAATGAAACCTTCTGCAAGAGCGTCTCGAATGAAGTGGAATTTGATGTCTATGTGTTTAGATCGTCTGTGGAATACTGGGTTGCGTTGAAGATCTAACACGCCTTGATTGTCAATGTAGATTGGAACTGCTGTGAAGTTGAGACCTATCTCTGTGAAGAGAGTCTTGAGCCATTTGGCGTGTTTCGCAGTTTCCGTTGATGCCATGGATTCAGCTTCGACTGATGAGAGTGCAACGGTGGGTTGTTTGGTACTTCTCCAAGCAACTGCTCCCCCTGCAAGGATGTACACGTATCCAGTAGTGGATCTTGAGTCATTAGGGTCTCCTGCCCAGTCTGAGTCAGAGTATCCTTCAGGTGGTGGCTTCTTGAAGCCTATTGCCTTTGAGTAGGCTTTGACGTTTGCTTCTCCTTGGTATCCCAGTCACAGTTCAGTTGTTCCTTTGAGATAGCAAAGAACATGTTTTGCTGCTGTCATGTGTTCTTCTGTAGGGTTGACTCCGAACTGTGCTAGTTTGTTTGTGACATAGGCGATGTCTGGACGAGTTCCGTTGGCTGCATATTGAAGTGATCCAACGATCGACTGATAGAGTTTCCTAAACTCCTGATTGACTTCTTCAACCGGTTTCTCTGACTTGAAGAGTTTAAGATTGGCTTCGAAAGGTGTCTTTACTGGTTTGCAATTTTGCATTCCAAAACGTTCGAGTATGTCGTTGATGAACTTTTGTTGGTCCAGATACATTATTCTGTTTGCCTTGTCTCGTGTGATGCGAATTCCGAGATAGTAGGATATTTCACCTGCGTCTGTCATGTCAAATTCCTTTGTAAGTTCGAGTTTGATTTTCTCAAGGAGTTGAAGATTCTTGGCAATGAGGGTGACGTCGTCAACATATAGGACAATAAACATGGGTTCTTTCTCCCCTTTGTCGTGTATGTGATAGATGTATACTCCTGGATCGGCTTTGGTGAGGGTGAAACCCATTTTGAGAAGTGTGTCATGAATCTTCTTGTTCCATTGCCGTGGAGCTTGTTTAAGTCCATATAGTGCCTTCTTCAGTTGACAGACTTTGTTCTCTTGTCCTGGTTTAACGAATCCTTCTGGTTGAGCAATGTAGATTTCTTCTTCGATTTCGCCATTGAGGAAAGCTGTTTTGACATCCATCTGGTGTACATGCCAATCGTTACATGCTGCCACAGCAAGTAGCGTTCTGATGGATTCATATCGAGCGACTGGTGCATAAGTTTCGTCGTAATCGATTCCAGGAACTTGTTCATAGCCTTTGACGCAAAACCTTGCTTTGTGACGGATTGGATTTCCATCTGCATCGTATTTCAGCTTGAAGACCCATTTGCCTTTCAGGACATGTTTACGCTCCGGGAGATCAACCAAATCCCAAGTTTTGTTCTTTATGAGCAAATGGTATTCGTCCTGTGCAGCTTGTTGCCATTGTTCAGCGTCTGGACGCTTCTTGGCTTCTGAGTATGTCCAAGGGTCGGAGGAGTTGACTGCTCCTTTTGCTGCAAATGTGTAGGCAATGTCTTCTGTGGTTGCTAGGTAGTTCTTCTTTGGATCATCGTGTTGTATGACCATATGCTTGGTTTGGATCCTTGTTCTCCTAGGTCTGACCTTGGTTGGACTGATGGTGGTACTATGATCTTGCCTCTGCTTGCCTGCTCGGCGTCTTAGGCTCAATAGACCATTGTCTAGTTCTTTGGACTAGTTCTTCAACTTTGTCTTCAGAGACCCATCCTGATGTGTTTCCAGTTGGTTCTGCCGCCCCTGTATCCACTTCGTCCTCAAAAATGGTTTCGAGTGGATAGGAACCAATGGGGGTAGGTGTCGTCTGATGTATCTGGCGCACTGTGGAGGGTATTCCTGTTGAAGTTGGTAAGGGTAGAGATGCTGTTGGGGTTGTTGGGGTTACAGGTTGTGGAGGTGGTGGGGGTTGAGTTATTATGAAGTCCTCTGCTTCTAACTCGCTGACGGTATAGTTTCGTCTTGAAGGGAAGTTTCTTTCATTGCACTTGAACGTTGCTGACCGAATCGTTCTTTGTCTGTGCGCGTCCCAAAATTTTCCACCTTTGGATGTTTCGTCATATCCAATGAACGTTGTCTTAATAGACTTTGCATCTAGTTTCCTTCTTTCATCGTTCAGGATGTGAACGTATGCCATACAGCCGAATGGTCTTAGTTGTGAGACATCTGGTTTAACCTTCTTCCAGACCTCGAATGGGCTCTTGTTATCCAGTATCGGTTTTGGAATCCTATTCCTCACGAATTCAGCATATGCACATGCTTCTGCCCAAAATTGTGGTGGTAATCCTGCATCTATGCGCATTGTTCTGGCTGTTTCCATGAGCGTTCTGTTGTATCGCTCAGCTCGACTGTTCTGTTCAGGTGTGTGTGGATTCGTGACCTGATGAGTTATTCATTTGCTGGAGAGGAAGTTCTTGCATGTCTTGTACTCACTTCCACCATCTGTGCGAAGGGTTATGACCTTCTCTCCTGTTTGTTTTTCTGCCCATTCGACATAGTCGATTAGATATTTGAGGACTGTTTCTCCTTCCTTGTTAGGTAGGTAGTATGTTCTGGCAAGCTCCGAGCAATCGTCCAGAAAGGAGAGTGTGTATACTGACTTCCCAAGAGATTGTGTCTTCATGGGTCCCATTAAGTGAGAGTGGATGAGTTCAAGTCTTCTTGTCGCTCTGGACTCAGACTGTTTGAACAAAATGCTTTGTTGTTTGCCTCCAATACAGGCTTCGCATATAAAGTCCTTGGGCAATGATGGAATGGTCGATTTGATTACCGGTAGGTTGTTGCGATTAATGAGCGACTTGAGATTGGAGACCCCAATATGTCCTAATCTCTTGTGCCATGTCTCAAAAGAAACTTGATCTTGCCTAGCTGATAAAGCCTTAGGCGTCTGCTTGAACGTGATGACGTAGAGTCTATTCTTCATATGTCCTTCAGCTATGACTTGATCCGTTTCCCTATTTCGGATCGTACAGCTGGAATGTCCGAATTCGACTTTGAGACCGTCTTGGTCTAACTTCGATACTGAAAGTAATCGAGTTGCTGCTGCTGGCACATACAGTACATGTCAAATTTCTACTGGTCTCCATGATTTTCCAGTTCTTGCTTCAAAATTGCATGATCCTGATCCGATTGCTTCCATAGATTCTCCATCTGCGACTAGGATTTTAGTTGGTGGAGTCAACGATTCATACCTCTGATCGTTGAAGTCGCTTTGTTCTGGAGATAGGTGGTCGGTACATCCTGAGTCAAGTACCCATTCAACTTCATCATCCGATGACTTAGTCTTACTGCCGTCGTGCGCACCACCATACAAGAAAAGGGTAGATTGGGTCTCAGACACCGAGGCTACACTTGCTTTACTGACTTTCTTGAATGGGGGGCGAGAGGAAGAGCGAGGGGGAAAACGAGACTTGGATGGTACAGATGATGATGAGGAAGAAGTGGAGGAAGGATTGGATGAGGAGGGAGGACGAGAAGAAAAAGTACAATTGCGACTACCAGAACCAGAACCACTACTAGACACCTTGATGCGACATTCACGAGCCCAATGGCCCTGTTTGCCACATTGTTTGCAGGTGTCAGTACACAATGCTGCATGTGCAAGTGGTTGATTCTGCTCACGACTATCTGCTTCAAACTGGACACGAGTTCGAACAGTATCCGGGGTGAGTTTCTTCGGGTCGTCGATGGAGGTGTAGAGAGTGGAGCGAAAGGAGTCCCATGAGCGAGGAAGAGCTGAGAGCATATATACAGCGAAGGTGGTGTCGTCAACGGTGAGACCTCCAGCTGCAACTTTTCGGCATAAGTTCTCCATTTCATTATATGCATCTGCGTACGATTCACCTTCTATGATTGAATAGCGTACCAGCGCTTGAAGATTGAAAGTGGCTCCAACGACTGTGGTGGTGCCATAACATTTTTTTAAGGTTGTCTCAGATGTCGGTGCCAGTTTTAAAAGTCTTTTTGTCAATATACTTTGGCCACATGGATTCTTCTAGATGAAGAAGTACTGACGCTCTGGCTTTAGCACTCTTGGCTATGTTCGTCGCATCCGACTGGTCCGAATGCAGCTTGTCCGTTGTTGAATCCCATAGGCCCTTGGCGGTTAGTAGCGCTTCCATCCCAAAACTCCATAGTTCCCATTTCTCCCCTTTGAAGTGCCACATCTTGGCGTCCATGGTCTCCTCCTTCATCGTTGTCGACATAGAAGTGGCGGTTCTGTTGCTGGTAGAAGTGCTGCTCGTTGGCTGAGATGGAGTGACCGTAGCAGGGGTGGGTGTAGTGAGGGGCGGATTGGTTGAAGTAGAGGGGTCCGAAGGGTCCAGATTCGAAAATAGGCTGGGGGTTGGCCGCTATTGGTTGACGGTGGATGACTGGCGACAATAGGGTTGATAGGGATACAGAATCCTCTCGATGAAGGTCTTGTGGATCATTGAGCTGGTTAGGCTCGAATTCGAAGTGGGAAAGGGGGTAGGCTTGGGAAGCGGCAAAGAAGGTGTTGGCGACGGCTTCGTAGTGCTCGGGTTCCCTAAGATGCTGTAGCTCTCTAGCCCAAGCTTCCAATTCAGTTCGCGGCAGAGGAGACCAACCGTCGTTTTCTCCTGATACAGTTCCCAGGCTAGGTGTGGTATCGACCTGAACTTGTGTGGTGATGGGAACTTCAGCCTGCTTTTCTCGAATTGCGTCCAAGACTGCTTTCTGGAACTGCTCCGATAGGCTGCAAAAAATGGTTGAGTCACGAAAAAATTCGAGCTTGTTGATGGTGGGGAGGGCTAGGATGCGGTCATAGGTTTCTCCGATCCTGTCGACCTGGGCTTGCAGTTCGTCAAGGGTGATACGTAACTCCTCGGATTCTTGGTGTGCTCCTTGCTGTTGTTCTCGAAGTTCTTCACGTTGCTCACGAATGAACCAAAGTTCTTGACTTAATTCCCCTGAGTCAATTTGGACGGCGTCGCGAAGGGCGTTGACAAGGTTGAGGTTGATGAAGCCGTTCTGGCTGATGCTTAGATAGGCGCAATTGATGGGGATGCCGGCGATGCGAAGGTCCGGGAAGTCAGGTAGGGTGATGGCGAGGAGATCAACGTCGTCTTCCTCGAATTCACCTTCTTCTGGTTCGCTGTCGACGAGGGTGTCTGTGTCGACGATGGAGACAGTGTCAGCTACAAAGTAGGCTGGACCTTCTGCTGGGGTGATGGCTTCGTCTAGGTCGATGGGTGACAGCGACGGCAACTCGATGTATTGAGGGACAAGTGTAGGGTGGACTGGGGGTGAGATGCTGTCCAGATGGTCAACTGGGTTATCGGCAAAATCTCTTATAATGAGTCTAGCGTACTCGTTTTATTGGACTTCGTATCGTCCAAGGAGTTTGAAGGTTGCTCCTGCAGAGGCTTCAAAAGCGGCTCTGATGGCGGCTTCTTCGCATAGAACACGGTCGACGTATTCTTCGTACGTTTGCTCTTCTCCTGACCAGGTGGAGGCAGAGTCTCGGTCACTATCTTCGTTGTTCGGCCTTTCTTGTGTCCCGATTAGGAGGTTCCTAACACTCCTAGTGATGACAGCGACGGTTTGAGCGATTTGGTCCACTAATGGGATAGGCTCAGTACAGGTGTCTCAGGTTTTCCTGTCTTCAACGTACTTGGGTAGGTACGGTGGTGGTTTGTCTTGTAGTCTGATAACGATTCCGACATTGAGGTAGTGGCCTAAGGTGAATAAGACGGCTAGCAAGACGATGGTGTAGGCTTGGAATGCAACGATGACCTTGAAGTAATCCAGTGTTTGTGTTAGATCTGTGCTAATAGATTAGGGCTGGGCCCATAACCTGATGAAAGGTAGCTCAGGGAGTTCCTCACTGGATTACGCACTGGGTGTGCAGTGGCTGGCTACTGTTTCACCTGAGTGTGGTAGATGGGTAGGATTGAACTCTGAGGAGCTAGCTACTGTACAAATGGGTATATATACTAACTACATGGGAAGATTCCCAGACGTGCACAGACCACACCGCAGTAGGTGCAGTGGTTGTGCTGCAGTCCGCAGTAGCTGCGCTCAGCTGTGCCGCAGTCCGAAGTCCGCAGCACGGCATAATCTACTCCGTGATTACTAATGATGCTGACGCTGATTGCTTACTTCAACACCAAGTTCCCACAGAAAGGGGTTGGGTCGTCAGCGTTCCCCCAGTTGTCCTTACGGAGTGTTCTATTTCGATGCGTGTTTTCTCTTTCGCATAAACATCAACTCCAGCGTATGTAAGGTCTTTACCTCTTGGGAGAAAGTCGGGAAGTTGTGTTCAAGGCGCTCTACGGAGAATCTCATACTGGGAGAACAGAAAATTACACAATAATCTATCTCAGGCTGAGGATCTACATGCCTCTTCCGGGTCTGGCATGTGCCGCTAAGGTGCAATTGGCGCTTAACCACTTGACCTTGAAGGCCTAGCTTGATTTCCTTCCTTAATGATCAACGAGAGCTCATATTACACCAATCGGGAGGAGTCGATAAGCCGCTTGGGGCTAGCAATCGGCGAGATACTATGATCAGATCAATCGCGATGCTCGCGAGTGCCTTGTACCAACGGAAGCTGAACCACGACATTTCAAATACGGACCTTATGACCGACTAAGATTAAACCATGAATAAGAGTCGCAATCCTTCTGCACTTGATAGAAACCGCGGATAAGTCTCAATCCGATCCAACACTCGCTTAAACCCCGACAGGCGACGGGGCGCCTAGAGTCAGAACGACCCGGAAGCAAGCACAACCCTAGTAGCATCACAGGGCTGGAAAATCTATATAGAGTCTGGTCAGCCCAGTTATAGCCCTGGGATTTCGGCGAATTCACACTTGGACCCGCGATCGTCGAGCAATAAAAATGAGGCGAGCGCAGCAATGGCGATAAGCTCTGAGTACAACCGGGAGTAGGAAGCGGAATAGCCTGTATTTGGCTCTATGATCATTCTCCGAACGCTTGACACTATGGCCCACTAGCGAAGTCTATTTACCATTCCCGAAACCATATCTTATCCTTTCTGCCTCGTGGAGGTTGTTTCGCTTATCCTAATGTCTTGGAAACCGCTTTGTGGAATTCAATACACCTATCTAGGCCGCACTACAGAATTGTTCCGTGAGGCAAAACCCCCGGTTCTCAGTTGAATGCTACCGAGTACGCAACCCGCCCAACTCCCGATCTTCGGTCTCCACCAACCGACCCTTCGCCCAGGTGCCAACCCCTTGGGCTAGATTTATACTCTGCTTAGAACAAGCGAACCCTCATTCCGAAGAATTTTTCTGTCACTGAGCCAATCAACCAAACTTGGGCGGGAACTTGAAGGGCGAGCTCAGTTCAAGATTTGACTCGATTTTCCGACAGCAAGCCAAGTTAGGTTCCACTCTAGTAGAACGAGGGAGAAGCAATTGAAATTTAATCTTTCTCTCGTCTGTAGAGAAGGCTCTATGTATGGGAGGTCGGTTCGTTCGCGGGTAAAGTATCCTTAGAACAGGAGCATGGTAGATCACTGCCATTCTTAATATAACGCCAGGAGTTAATACCTAATAGCTACTTGTGATTAAATGCAGCTCCAATGGGTGGTAGTTAGCATTGTGCTTGATTAATGTATGCTTCTCGAGGCGAAGAAGCACTGGACAACGTTATGAACAATCCTGTATTGGTCATTATCTCTATACATACCTCAAGTGTTGTTTCTTTGAACTCAGGGCCGTCAAAAATTTAGTTACCTTGTGCCATGCGTGAATCTGGGACGATAATGGAGGGCAAGACAGTCGGCACTTGCTTCGTAGCCCGCTCACCCTTGCGATCTCTGCCAAGCCAGAGGATTTCCAGCCATAGAGATTCACATACATTGTAGATGCATTGAATAAAAGTGATGCTGGGTAGGATCAAGATGTTATTCTCGGGGTGACTTCTTGACAACTCACGTGGTTTGGTCCACGAGTTTTCAGGAAGACGTAAATTCGGAGAGAGCATCCAGAACACCGGATCACC
Source organism: Tulasnella calospora MUT 4182 (assembly GCA_000827465.1). Lineage (NCBI taxonomy): Eukaryota > Fungi > Basidiomycota > Agaricomycetes > Cantharellales > Tulasnellaceae > Tulasnella > Tulasnella calospora. The sequence goes on from KN823191.1 coordinate 48,401, forward strand.
TGCACTCGAGCACGCATACCAGTACATCTTAAGGATCCATTCGTAATTCCAACTCGAACGTGAAACAGGTTCTGTTAGACTCGTCCCTGGCCATTCACTCTCAGATGGCGCCTCGCTTCGGGGACCCAGCTTGAAGTTCGAACATGACAATACCTGCACAGCCTTGGCTAAATAAGCTGCCCACCAACGTGATAACTTGTTTGGGCGATTTGCTCGAGCTCTCAAGGACCATCGAGCAGTCGCAATACGTGAAAGCAAGCAACAGTCCTCAGAAGGCTTCAACACCTTGGTATCTGCTTCCGGAGGAGTAACGACGCCGTTCTGCATGACCAGATAAAAATCCAGGCTGATGGTTTAGAACGGAATCACGTGGACGAAGGTGCTCAAATATGCTCCGCCGTATCCAAGGGAACACCGATCTATGATCAATATATCCATGGTGCGGCCGAGCTTTCGACATGAAAAGTCTGCCTCCGTGGAGAAGAAATTAGACACGCACGCAAGGCACCACAACGCCCTAGATACAGCGACGCGAGCCTATAATGAGAAATCGCAGAATTGTGACGACGGAGCGGTGGGCAGTTACTTCCCGCTTGAAGAGGATAGTGCCTCAAGTCTCATTCACTGCCTCGTGAGACGGGATAATTAACACCCTGTTAATTTTGTTGACCCTCTAGCGTGGCCCGTGGCCTCCGGCAGTTGATTAATGAACAAATTGATTACTCTACACGGAGAAATGTTTTCCTCGAATGCTCCCAAGGCCGGCTCACCCGGTTTTCATTGTTTCGCCCCCCCCCCAAGATTGTCCGCAACAACTAGCCGTAGTGATGAAGACCATTGGTCAAAGGGATAGTGGTCTACCAACACCGACCCGAAGGTGCAAGTAGTGCAGTGTACGGCAATGAAGTGAATCACAGAATTTCCACCCAAGGCGAGGTGGCGAATAGGAAAATGAAAAGGAAGGGCCAGGCTTATTAGCCGTGTCGAGCGGAGATTACGGCGGGAGCTTTCAATTGATGTATCGCCTAACTATAATGAGAATTTAATACAGTCTTTTCGATTTTCTGATCCATCAAATTCTTTCTCAGAGCTTTCTTGTTTCGGATTTCCTTTGTTCTGAATCGCCACCCCCAGAGAGCGGGTTTATTGTGGCGGATCCCCGTGAGCTCAGTCGAGTCGTCGGGGATAGGTCCTCTAATTTTGACAGTGGTGGAGCCGGCGGGAAGGCATTCCATGGAGAAGGCACGTGCGCCATAAATTAAACTAATCGCCACGAGACGTGCCTCGGTGTAAGAAAGGAAATGTGGTCGATCCAAAACGGATTGATGACGTACTCGGAACATAACCGACCTAAATCAGCGGATCCTTCATAGAACTTAGACTAAGCGCTAGGGGGTCACATTACTAACCCGGCGATCGGTTTGCGTGCTTATTTGATCGGACTCTGGGTTGACTTGGTTCCATTGATGAGTGGCAGAGGGCACAACTCCGCGATCACGATCTTGGGCAAGTCCCAGCACTGTACCCGTGTTTCTGTTTGCCATAAGTAGTTTCCGTGCCATCGGGGCGAATACTCCTCGGAGCGCCCACACGTTAGAGCAGATGAAGGTATCCAGGCCGGCCAGCTTGCCCTTTGATATATTGCATACAGATGCCTAGCAAATTACAAAAGGGTACGCTATACAATGCAGAAGTCGGACTAAGCATAGAAATAGGGGCGCATACGCGATCATAATCGAGTTGTGTGCAAATGTTGGACTTGAGTGGGGGGGGCGGCCCGACGGCCAGCTCCCGCAACCAAAACTTATCCTACATGGATGTAAGAGATCGTCCTCCGAAAGATGCAAAGAACAGGAGGGCGAGAAGAGCGGGGAGAAACCAGATCGAGGCGACCGATAAGATATCGGAGAGGGAGGTGAGGTTCTTGATAGCGATCATAAGGAGCGAGGATTGGAGCAAGAGAGCCGAGTAGGCTGTCAATGCATGAGGGAGAGTAAAAGTGATCGACAGCGGGCGCAGTCCATGGAAGTAATCTTCGACTTGCATAATGTATGCACTCTAAAGTAATTCGGAAACGAGGGCGTGAGTTACCTGTACGTTTGTACTCTAAGGAAAGAGTTACGTACAATATCTGGAGCTGTCGCGAGACGTTCCCTGGAATGCGCTTGATGAAGAATGAGAGAGATAAGAACCGACGCTCCTGACATCGACGCGGAAGCCATAGTTGTTGCAGATTGGTGCCCGGTTGCGAGCAAGATGGTGTCAATCCTACGAAAACCAAAGGCATCAGTCAGCGGGACGTAAGGCGGAGTCTAACCACCTTCCGACTCACGTCCAGATGACCAAGCTCTGAGTATCGTACGAGTTAAAAAAAGGAAGCAAGGTACGCTACTTAGAACTAATAACGACTGTGTAGGTACGGTTCAGTTAGCTCACCAATACGCCCATCTTAATCCAATTTCCGTGCATTTCTTCAAAGAATCTATGCCAGTGGCGCTGGTAGACAACTCTACCGTTCCAGAGCGCCGTGAGGCGAGTGAAAGTGGACCGGGACATCCCCAAACAGAAGATTTCGCCGAGGGCGATCTTGAAGCTCGCTTTCTTCTGAGATTGATAGTATTCAAAGAGCCCTTGAAGGCGGTCTAGGCGGGGTGAAGTCAAACCGTATTGATTGATGTGGCGAACTCGGGCTGCAATTGGGAATTGGGCGTTAGTGCCGGGCGTCAATGGAAAAAGCGCGCCCGCGTACCAATCATAGCCCAAAGTCGAGCTAAAATTATAAACTTGAGCGGTAAGCAAAGAAACTTCGACTTCCGGCGGAGATTAGGACTCACCGATAGAGACGACTCGGTAAGGAACGTGTTCATTATGGTCGCAGGCTATGAAGTTACCCAAAACTCGATTAGTAATCTCGCTCCAATCATCGGATTTTGTCGCTTACTCTTAAATTTTTCAATAATGCTAGTGTATTCGGCGCATTCTTTTGCGCTCCAAGGGCAAGTGGAACCGGGCGACGTCAAGTCGTCTGTTCGGTCGAAAAGCCCAATTAACGCCAGGTTTCACATCATAAAGGAACTTTCTCACCGATCGCTCCATGTCCGAGGATTCCTTTAAGTTCGTCTTCAGCGTCGGCCCAAAAGATTTGGTGGCACGGGAAATTTTCCACGTGGTTCCAATACTCTCCAGTCAACGCCGATTCTAAATAGAAACACGGTTGGATCGATCGAAGACATCAGCAAACGGGAATCCAATCGAAGGGAAGCCCCGGAAGGAGGGAACATACTCAAGAAGCCATCCGATTCGAAGGACTCCAGGCCCAACTCAACGGTACTGGTCGCACGCGCCCAGAAGACTTGCCGGTTCGTGTGATCGATGTAGCAGTATTGAACTGCATTCTTCCCATCTTCCGGTATGTTCAAGTAGATCTCAATCGTGTTGTCGCCTTGAGCGGATCCAAGTGCTTCGATGAGCGCGGTTGCGGCCTGTTCTAAAATTCTTCCCGCCACCAAATTGAGGGGGCTAACCGGTGTGACGGTCCTCAATCGAGCATGTCGGTAATATTTGTCACCCTCAGGGTGTACGTGACACTCCCAGCCAATCAGAGGAATGGGGCTGTGGGGTAAAAACAAAAAAGGGGGGCGTAAGCCACGCCTCTTCCGAACTATGATCAACCACGTACGGCGAGAAAGAGACAACGCGTGTCCAGGGCGGGATGAGCTGGACCTTGGGCAAAGCAACCTTGTTGTTGGCAGCGCTGCGATTCGATTGATTTAGTTCGGGAACAACTGTAAACGGTAGAGAAAGGCTGGATCGCTAACATGGAAACTGGCTGATTGTATCTGTTGTTGGTAGAGGGCAACACGGGCACCAAAGTGAATGGACCTTCCATAAGAGCGATTAGCAATCAGATCAGCTTTGGTACATTTGACACTTCTAACGTTACCTTGGCGACCCGCGGGTACATCAGGGGTTGTGTTGGCTTTCTCTTGCATGGCAGACATTGTTTCGCTTTAGGCAACTGCGCCAGTCAGAAAACGAATCGTCAGGCACGACGGCTGGACGGCGACCAACGACGATTGGGCCCACCTCTTCCACAGAATCTAAAAGAAAGATTCAGCACAAGAATTGAGTAAAGGAAGAGTCACTAAGGGTGAAAGAAAAGCAGCGGTCAGCGTGCCAGCTCATTGTCGACGACGACGCCGACCAGCTGGCCAGCGCCGACCACGCTCGCAGGCGCGACAGCCCGGAAACGAAAGCGATAGACAGAGGGACGTACGTGAGGTAGGATGATAGGAATGCTCTACCGCTTGATTGACTGAGCCCTCGTTATTATAAAGAACGAAGCAGGAATGTTCCAAGTAGAAAAGGGCCGATTTCCACCGCTCCTTTGAGTGAAATAGTGCACCGGTTTGGGCAGCCAGCCCTCCCATAGCCACAGATACAAAACAAAGAAAACCAGCGCTCTATATATTGCCTTTCTAAAACACGTCGCTATTTCTACACCCCCTAAAGAGCTCGTTGTATCCCGCCTACGGTTCCACAGAAAACCTACCGTCAGCCCTTATTCAAATGGGGAAATTTCGTAATGTGGTTTCGCTTGGACAGGGAAAATTTTGTTTCAAGCCTTCCACCCCACATATCTGGGCCAGGCTCGGGTGCCTTCATGGCGAGGGCCGCTCGTGCAAGGTCTTCGTTTGTCGCTCCCCAAGAGCCGGGGCCAACACGGGGACAGCTGGACTATCTGACTTGAGAAACCCCCATCACTTTGACAGTGAACCCACCGTTCTATCTGTCTGATTCCAACATAAAGATCCTCCGCTAAACCAGTTCGAAGGGAAGGGTGATCTATGGTCCTGGGCGCTTCATCTGTATTGTGTGACACCTGCGGGTGGTGCGACATTCGACGTCGGAGAGTCACAAAAGCCTCACTTACTTCCGTATCGCACGCAAAGATCGCCAGAAGCCACTCTACCATATGGCAACCACCTCATGCGTCAGCTTGGAGGAGGAAATATCAGCTCAGATGACGTCGTCGGTCTTCGGAGCCAATCGCCGAAAACGCCACCAAAAGAAACTCGTATTCTCGCAAAACCTCACCTCCGTTATTTCAGGCGGCAGAGTGCAGATTACTAGCGTTTCTGCAAAACACCGACTGTTCTTACATTCCCTGGAGGCTTCCAGAAAGTCGCCGTCCTGAGATTATAAATGCCTCAACCCTTTAAGCGACGAGGAGATCCGGTCTACCCAAAACCCGAACCGCTGCATCCGATCCCCCTGCTCTCACCCCGCTGCCGGCATCGCCGCGATTGGTGTGAGCTCTGCAGCCGAGAGACTTCACTAAGCTAGCTCCAATCAGTGCTCGGTTACAAAATCGAATTTTCCAAATACCGGGGCACCATGTATCTGACAATTGGCTGAGATTCGACCTTGTGGACACAACCATATCCTCGAACGGGGGCCAACAGCCTTTCGGCTAATAGAGCGGCTTCAAACAGCTTTTTACCTGAAAATTATTCACTCGGTCGACGGGGACTCAGGAATGGAACAACGGGCCTACCGCACAGAGCCAAACACCGCACAATCATCTGCTCGCAGCTAGCGCACATGTCCATTCGTTTTGCCCCTGACCGGTGTCGGCTGGCAATGCAACATAGCCTAACCAGGTTAACGTTAATGCACATGTGGTCCATCGGTCTCCTTGGCCATGGCCTTGTTCGGGAGCTTCATACCAATCAACCCTCAAGAAAGGTGTTCCAAGAACCGGAAAGCCTTTCGGAAGAGCTAGAGGGCTCCCGACCCTCCGTTTACCCCAGGCTGTCTGTCCAGGGAAGAGACCTCATCAGTCTGGCCAAAATTCTGGAGCCATTGCTATGGAAATGGGTCAAACCTTTCTATTCAAATTCTGGTGACGCTGTAACCATCCCCACCCCCAGCGGGTGCCGATGGTTAAATCTTTTACCGAGTTCGGTATCCGAAAGATTCGTAGCATTCCGAAGGGCAGCTCCATTTTGTTGTCTTTGAGCTCGAAGGCCCCTCCGCGCCCCCCGATCCGGCCTAAATGCCTTAAACCAACCCACCCAGCTGCTGGGCTCACCTACTGTACGGGCACCTTAACTGCGATTGTGCGCGGCCTCCGTGGCTTGCGTGGACATTGTGACAAGGGAAGATTTGTTTAGTCAGCCCAAGCTAGGGCTTTCGAGAACATGCTGTGGGCGTTGCATTTCCTTCCGCGCGTCGTCTTCTCGAAACGGGAAAGATACGCGGCAACCTTTCTGTAATTAGACAATTTCCCTTCCAGATGATGTGTGCGAGGCGGAGACCCGGTCCGCGGCGCGGTCAATTTGAATCCGGTGACGGAGGGAATAGTGATTTCAGGGCCGACCGAACGGTCGGTCAGGTCTTCTTGGGTCCGTGGGTTGTCTGCACAAGAGACATTAGTCATTTGGATTGTTCTATTTAGCAGTTGCACTTTCAGGGACGGTGCATATGCAGCCGCATTGGTGGCTGTCTAGAAATCCCGAACAGAAAATCCGCTCTGACAGAATGACATTGAGTCACACCTACAGGGCAGGATCTTTTAGCACCCGGCCAAGCCGGAAATGGAAGAACTCGAGGCTCTTTTTACGACCATATCACGACATCACAAAGCCCTGCCATTCTTTAGGTGAGCGCGCTCCTCTTTCGACCATGATATTGGCTACGCTCGTTGTGTCCCTCCATCAAAACAATGCCCAAAAAATTTGATCTCCTATCTGGAACCACATATAACGATTGTTCCACATAGAATTTTCAATATTCATAGGGTTTGGGAAAGGTTGATCGGACACCCGTGAATCGGAGAATGCCACCGCTTCAGCTGAACAACATGAGGAATTCCGCGGAATCCGTTCAGTCCTGGGGTCCCTATCTAGCCCCTGGGAAGTAACTGTTGAAAGACATCTTTTCAATACAGTTACGTAGATGGGCAACTCGAGCGCAGTTGGTCAGCTACCAAGACTATCGTCCGTTTAAAGCCACCAGGCCACTGATCGAAGACACAGGCAGACGTCACGGCCAACAGCGAGCCGCAGCATCATCACCAAACCTCTCCGTTTCTAGAAATGCTTTGATCGAGAAGTACTTCGTGTTACATGATAACATGGTAAGTGACGTATGTGCTTTCGCAATCGTGGGGAACGTAACAGGTGCACACGGAGTGCCAAAACCGCGTTCTATTTCCTCAATACGGCATGAGATCGAGGAAGGGGAGGGAAATTCATGCTATATTTACTTGTGTGCTGTAGGATTTTGATTTCCCTGTGCCCACTAGCTCTCTCGGGGAATGCTAAGCGAGAGTTCGGGGTTCGGGGGAATAACACGATCGCTCCAGTGGTACGCTCGTATCAAGGAGCAAATGACTTGAGCATGCAATTATTAAGACCTGCTGAATAAGCTCGAAAGCGGTGAAGAGCTCAAGTCATGGATCACACCTCATGTTGGAAGCGGGTTGGTGCGGGACCCCTTGAACCATCCAGTCTTCTCACTTTCGGGCTCTTTCTACCTCTGGGCAGCACGAATAGAGCCACGACCGCTGTTATACTGATATCTAATACTATGAAATAAGAATTGAGTCTCATGCTGAAAGACTGAGGCACAGTGAAGCCCGCTGACCGCTTCATACCGATATCAGAACTTGACGCGGTGCTAAACCTTTTTTGGTACCTTATATCCATGCTTGCGTACCAGGGTTTTATCGGCAGCCTCGGGGTATCCTCACCGTATCCTCATGTATCCTCATGGCTCTCACAACCTCTGACCTAAAAGCAGGGCTAAAAGCCGCGCGCGGGCCGTGGGATTTCTCCTGGAGTGCCGCCACGGGATGTGAGGCAGGGCGAGGCGACAACTTAAAAATACAACTCACCTCATGAGAAAAAGCACGATGTGATGTGGCGATGCGTCGCAAGATGTCGGTCAGAGATGGATCTAAAGCAAGGAAAGCTGAATGGTGAGCACGAGTGGTACTTTTGCAAACCGATATTTTCATCACGGTATATCTGCGAGTGGTTTGAATAGATTCGAGCAAATTTGGGGTGTTTCCGATCTCGCCGCCTAGCAAGGGGTCATTACAGATATTATTAGGGATCGAAGTTGGTATGGTCGCAGAAGTTATCCGAACTGTCGGGATACTCCGGGAGCTGATTCGCTGGCTGGGAAGCGCGTTTGTACTGGGAGACCACATCGCAATTCATTGCAATGCCGCCTCGCATCACCTCGCGACGCCTTCAACCTTGCTGCAGCACCGCCCTGAGGAAAATCAGCTTGATCTAAGACAGCGAACAGGATTCATCGCGGTGTAACGGTAATGAGGTGACACTGATTGATGAGGGAGCCATTTTGGAGGGGGAAGTCCATCGCTGAAACATTGTCCTATGACGTTGGTAAGGGAGAAACGTGATGGGCGGTGTCTTGAAATGCAAGATGTTTGCTTCGTGTGCTATCGACTCCGCTGAGTCCTTACAAGCCAGAGAAAAATCTGACTGCCACCCTCCACATTGTTTGCCAGAGGAAAAACCGGATTCGTGTCATTTCTGGTATAGCCCTTCGCACACTTGCGGAGGTATCTCCAATGAGCTGGGTTGTATGCATGTTGCTGGAAGATTGAAGACGAACTTAGCGGAAGTGGCCATAATGAGACCTTGCTTTCTTGGTGATATGGAAATCGCATATTTCCGAAGAGTTAGACATCGCGCCTAGTGTTTAGATACCGAGCATCCGTTTTGCTGGCACAATTAACAGTGGTGCCCAAATCGTCCAGCTACAGTATTAGGGAGTATTTGCAGCTGTGTAGTTGATTTTGGAGTCTCTAGAATCTAAATTTCAGTGGTGAAATCGCCACCTCCGGTCATTGGACAGACAACGGAGAGACCGGAGGGGGAGAGGGGCACATAGTATTAGAGGCAATTCCACTGCACTTATTCTATTTTGCTTGTGGTGTAAGCCCACAATGTAATCAGATCGCTCGGATTTTACTAGGGTCAGTGAACAGTGGCCTAAGTGTGATGATAATCTAAATTTATAACGCGCGAGCAGACTGCCTAGGGACGTCAAGGTGCGCGGGGGGACAGGACCCCAGATACCCCGCTTACAACTAGTAGCTACCAGGAGAATGTGGCCTAAGTGTGCTTTCCAGGTGCTGACGGATTTAATGTCATTATCTCCGGCGCAAGCTCCGCTCGGAGTGCACCGAGCTGGAGCAAGAGGCTTACGTAACCGTGTGAACGTCTTTTCCGCTCTGTCAATGTGAGCAAATATTTGATCTGAAATTCTCCTTCAACGCCAACTGCACCTGATGGTGGGTCTTTTCCCGGCCCGCTCGGGAGGCTCCCGCTGACCAGTTTGTCTGTTCTCCTTGCAGCGGATATCGGTCCTACATCATTCACCTTCTGCACATCTCCCATCACGGAGCGGGGACCCAACACCCATATCGAGGAACCTCGACCCGCTATCACATCCTTTCGCGAAGGCCCGAGAACGCGCAAGAGCCTTAAATGCTGCCAAACTAGATCGAATGTTTGCGAAGCCCTTTGTGGGTTCTCTTGATGGGCATATCGATGGTGTATACAGCCTTGCTAAGAAGCCTGGCATCCTCAACCTCATCGCGAGTGGCGCGGGCGACGGAGGTGAGTGTCCAGCAACTCCAATCAAGGATATCATTCATGTCGGGAATTTGTTTGAAGGCATTATTGTTCATGACTTGCCTACAAGAACGAAGCTCCTTCGTTTTCCGGCCGCCCACAAAGGAGTGGTATCGGGTCTATGTTTCACCGAGGATGGAAGACTGTTGAGTTGTGGAGTTGATCGACTGGTTAAACTCTGGGATGCGAAGACCACCTCTGATGGTGACGGACTGCTTGACGACGAAGACTCGAGGGCATCGGTACGGCGTCTCCTTCCCTTACGGCGTTGCGATGTCGCTCAGAGTGATGCTTCAGAGAGAACCTCTTGCTACGTTTTCTGGAAGTACAGCGTTCAAGTTGGTCCATTTGCTTTTCTAACCGGAACTTGGTCTAAGTCCCTTTTGGCCTTCAGTGCTGTCGACCACCATCGTTCGGATCAACTATTCGCCACAGGCTCGAATGTAGTTCATATCTGGGACGAAAACAAGTGCGCTGCATTCCTCCCTTCTGACTCACGGCGCAGGTTGCTTATCTAGAGGCCTCATAACGATGTGCACTGCAGGTCCTCTCCAATATCAACCCTTAGTTTTCCAACCTCTACAGAAGGGATCACTGCTCTGAAGTTCAACTGGTCCGAATCTTCTGTCCTTGCCACTACTGGCACCGACAGAACATTTACGCTCTACGATATACGAACTGCAAAGGCAGAAAGGCGACTCGTTCTTAACGTAGGTTCTCCGTTCCTCCTCACTATTCCCCACTGTCTGAGTCTGGCAAAACCCTAGTTCCGTTGCAATGCCCTCTCTTGGAACCCCACATTCCCAACCCGCATTCTCCTAGCCTCTGAGGACCATAATCTATACACTTTCGACATTCGAAACCTATCCAAACCCACAGCGGCGTATAGAGGGCACGTTGCAGCAGTGATGAGCTGTGACTGGAGCCCCACGGGGAACGAGTTTGCTAGCGGAGGGTGGGATCGAACATTGAGAATCTGGAGAGAGCAAGAGCGGACAAGTCGAGACATTTACCATGGGAAGCGGATGCAGAGGTTCGTCTGTTTCTTACGCAATGCCGGAATGTCAACACCCTGACTCAACAAATCCCGTCTCCAGGATATTTACCACGGCTTACACAAATGACTCTCGATTCATTCTAACGGGTTCGGACGACGGAAACGTTCGAATCTGGAAGGCACAAGCTTCCGAACGGCTGGGTGTGTCCCACGGACGCGACGTCGCTGCACGACAATACCGTAATAAATTGAGAGAACAATGGAAGAACGACGTGGAGGTCGGCAGAATCAACCGGTACATTTCTTTTTTCCCTTCGTCGAAATAACTGAATTCGCTGCCATGGTTACTGACCCGAGTCGCATTTTTTCTAAATTCAGGCGTAGATATTTGCCCAAGTCTGTCTACAGAGCTGCGCAGACAAAGATCGAGATGGTCCGTGCTCGTCAGGATCGTGAGGGAAGATTAAGAGAGTCTGGCGCGAAGGAGGGTGACGTGAAGACCGAAATCAGCAAGGTTGTCATTCAAGAGCAGGATTAACGCTCCTGACTTGTGCGTTGAGTATTATGGAATGTGTAGCCCTTGTTTGTTCTGTGGCGGCCCTGCCGCCATGGCGCTACCGCCTGCGGGGTGGGCGGTACGGAGCGCACGGCCGTCTCACCAAGTGTATGATATTGATAGAGCTTTGTTGCCATAGTAGTCTTAGACGAGTCGTAGCTACCAAATATAGTTCGTTTGGAGAAATTGTGCGCCGTTGTGGCGCAGCAGTGTTGGGTTTGATCGGATTGCATGAGGCATCCACGAGGCCGCCGCCGCCGCGAGTTGTGGACTCGTCTCTAGGCTCAGCACACCTCACCTTGTTTGAAATTCCATGTCGGGACGTCCTCTTCTCGAGGATTCTTTTGACCAGCTCGCGGTGCACCCTCAGAATACTGCGGGCAGAGCATGATGTGTGCTTACAGCATCTACACCCATGACCACGATCTTTTGTAATGTTTCCAACTCAGATAGAAACCTGAAAGCCGGGCTCTCTATGAGTTTGAAAACCGTCCCAGAGGTATCATTTTGCTGTGTCTGGGTTGATTACCGTAGCCTAGGACTGGCCTGCCCTAGTCGTAGACTTATTGGGAAGATACGGATAGGTGCAACCCGTCGCGTACCGAGCACAATATCATAAAACCCGGATGAATGCCTTACTATTACTGGCTCTTAGGGGTTACTGCGGAAGTGAAGTAGTTCGCAACTCCTTTTGTGAATCCGCTGCCCCTGAACTGAGAGATGTTCGACGCCAACTGTGCAAGAAGCACAGCCACCACTTGGCTACTGGCTAACCGGCTCTATGCTGGTTTGAGGGAGTTAGAGGTTACAGCTAGAGAGGGAGCAATGCGAAATGAACTCTGCGATCAAACCATCTTGGTTATCTCCTCGACACCTGACATGGCGCAATTGTTTGGTGCGAGCGCTCTCGATACATACGTCTCGGGTTCAACCCGCGGCAAGTAAATATTTTGCTCTTTGCTCCGAGACTGACGATGGTATTGTATTTTTTATCGAAATTTTGAGGTGTTGAGGGCGGCTGTAAACTCGGTCTGGTTGTTTGGAACCCCCGTTCTAGGTCAGGTTAAGAGTTCGACGTGTTCGACGGGGCGCAAAGCAAGAGGATATATAGTATCAGCTAGGTACGGATACCGAGAATAAGCCATATATCGACAGTTGTTTCTCGAGAGTGCCTCCCAAGTTGCGGGTCATTCATCATGAACTCTCTGCAATCAAGTGCCTTCGCTGGACCCCCATAGAAGTCTCCTGGGGACAATTCTCACGACAATCTTTCTCCCCATTTTCTCCAATTTTCAGTATTGTAAACCTTTGGTTGTTCCCTACTGGCACCTCGGTCATGCCATCCACAGAGGTCTTCGCGTCCTCTTTTGGAGCTCCCAAGGAATCGCCATGGGATGACCAAGGACCAACAAAGACGAAACATTTCAACGAATCTCGTTATAACGAGCGACTATAGTGTTCGCCTGCCAGTCATAATTAGAATAAAAGGCCAGACGCCCCAGACACTCACACCTGAGGAGGGAGTCAAATATATATCGCGGTATCATTTCAACCACCGACCACCCATAATGGATGCCGGTTAACGAAAAGTACGTATTTGTTCTACTATCCTCTCTTCCCTCGCAAAATTTAGGGAGAAGTACTCAAAGCGGCTGAGGTTGCAAGTGGTACGCGGAAGATTTGGGGGAACTGGTTAGCGACATACGCATGAGGTGGGTTGGGAGGTACTGGAAATCTGTGGCAGTGGCTAGCAGATTGAATCGGGTTGCTGACCGTGAGGGGTGTCTGCCGGCTGCCGTGTCTTTTCTATCACAGAAAACAAGCCGATCGGGATTCGAATCCCGCAGAGCCACCTCTAAACGTTCCCAAAAACGCAGATAATGCACATTGCACGAGATGCCAGCTTTGGTCGATAGGCGCCTTCGGGATAGGGAATCCTTTGCCGCGATGCAAAGCATCACCCGCGCGATCTCCATCCGTGGATATGACGTATCCAGGGGGCCGGGCGGTCATCGGGGTCTTGACTCTCTGCGGCTTGAGCTCTGCTAACGCCTGTCCAGGTTAAGTCTAGTCTCTCAGGCTTGCAGTCGTGGATTAACAGTCGTGGATCCAGATTGTCAAGCGTGGGGATGGAGCCCAAAATGCGCTTGCGGGAGAAGCCAGTGTGGGTGTGCAGGCCTCGTCGAAGCTAGAAGCTCGGTCGCTTCGAAGAAGAAGCGGTCACAGAAGCTATCAAGGTCGGAAGTTGTGACAGTGCACGGACTACAGTGCACGGGCTTCCCGAACTGGTGTCTGATTCGTTGCCAACCCTCAAAGGAGGGAAGCGAGAGCACGCTCCAGTCCACCTCCTCAAGAGCCACACCGGCACAACGCTAAAGCATCGTGAAAGGAACTTTGACCAATGCGAATGTTGATTTTTGCTGTATGTCAGGTATCAATTCCCTCCTGTGACCAGTGACCAGTCGGTTGGCGGGCTGTGGTCAACTTGTTGGAAGGATATCTACCAGCGAAGATCTCAGCCCTGGACTAGTCAAACAAGGCCTAAGTACAAATATGCCGAAAGAACAAGCGAAATCGGGAGAACTCGCTTGCTAACAATCTATCGCTACCCCGCCCGAAAATCAAAAGCCTTCGGGTGGCGTTCAGGGCGCGCCTCGAGGAGACGAGTTTGCCGGAGATCGCCCCATGCGTTACTTTCCTGACGAGGAAATTGAATAGCGACATCTCTCTAGGTAGATACTTTTCTCCAGTTGATGCTCAAAGACGCAAGACGCTAGACTTCCATCCGAGATCAGCCAGAATGTACGAATGTCCGTGCTGGAAACTAACGCTTGAGAATCGGTTGAAGAGAGGGAGAGTGTGGTGGCTGGACGCTCATTTGGTCTGGGTCAAGCCCCTACATTGTTCTCGGAGATCAGCTCGTACAAGCCACAAAGGTAGAATCTGGGAAAGTGAGGCGTGGGATCGCCAGCTTGCACCCAAAGGAATAAGCTTCTGGAACAATGTCTCCCAAACAGCGCTTACAGGAGTTCTTGTGACTTCTTTTGGCATTGGACAAGTCCTTCCTGCCGAAAGAGCACGATACTTACTCCCTAAAGGGATTCATTCGGAAGGTGGGCCCACGCGACCAAAAGTGGTGAAAAGAGTGATGTAAACCACTGTAAGCTTTGTTGTTACAATCAGGGAGTGAGGCTCGACACATTGATTTCCTTCAAAATTACCCCTCCACTCGTAGATTAGGAATTTGGCTCGTACCGGTATCGGCACTTGCCTGTATTTCGAGCTATACCGTACGAATGTGTAGCGGGACGAGAGATCGGCGCCAGGAACACAACAGTCAGCAACCCCTGACGTCCTCGGTTCAAGCTGCGATCTCCAGCCCATCCCTCGCCCTTGACCTCGCTACTAGTCAATCCCTTCTCTTTCCTCTATCCTCCATCAACATCAAAGCCTCCATCTCGAAATGTATTCGCCATCAGTGATTCTCGTCACAGGCGGTAGCGTTCTCGTGGGTCAAGACGATCAAGCATGTTCTCGAAACCGAGCCAGTTCGCAAGCAAACTTGGCACACGCGAGGGCAAAATCTGGGTCTTTGATACTAGCAAGGATAAATATCTCAGGTTTGTAGATCACTTAGTCGAATAATACGCGTCCTTCTGATGCGTTCACGGTAGGGATACCAAAGCGACGGGGGCAGGTTCGAGATATGCGAGCCCACCCATGCCATTCATCTCGGTGCACTAGGTTCGAACACGGATACGGATCGCTTGTTCATCGATCTGATGCCTTACATGTTACAGTCGGCTACCTCTTCAAAAACATGGAACACAAGGTCCTCCTCTGCGCGTTGGTGTCTTCACCTAGTACTAAGGCTTACACCCTTGGTGTGCTTCACCGATGTGCAGTTCACTTTCCTCCGAGACAACATGCTCATCAACGCGAGCATCCTTGAACCCGCTCACAACCCCGGTGGAGCACCTCGTCCCAAGATCCGAAAAGTAATTTCGTGCTTGTCAACGTGCGTCTTCCCGGACATGGAACCAGGCACCTACCCGCTTGACGAACACAAAGTAACCTTGGTCCACCTCATGACAGCAACTTTGTATATGCACTCGCGAAGAGGATGTTGGATGTTTATAATCAGTACGTGCATGCAGCATCTTGCTTTCCAGTTGGGATGCAAGTTGCTGACTTTGGCGTCTGTGGACGTCTCGCTCAACAGGGCGTACAAGGAGGAGCTCAGGATGAATTTCACTTGTGCCATTCCTACTGAAGCTCTTGGATCGCACGAAACTTGTGGGTTGTCATATTTTTCCTCCTTGCGTTCGTGGTAGTGACGCTTGCCATTCGCGTCCAGCGATCTGGAAGACAGTCATGTTCTTCCTAGTCTGATCCACAGGGCCTACAAAGTCAAAAGCAGGGGATACACTAGGCAACGAAAGCTTACAAGCCTATCTGACTCGTATTTCCCCTGTTCCTTGTCGAGGAGATCGAAGCTCGCAACAAAGTATCCTAACTCATCGTCGCTGGAACGGGCAAGCCTCTCCGACAGTTTCGCTACCCTCATGAACTAGCCAAGCTGTTCATTTAGATGCTGAGAGGGTACGATGATGTTGAGCCGTTGATTTTGTCTAGTGCGTTGCATCTCACGCTTGCCTCTGCTGTCGTCCCTGAGGGTCCGGCTGATGTTTCAATCACGCATACCTCACGCGTCCAGATTTTCTCCGTGCGGTTCTACCGGTTTGGTTTACGGTCAGAGAAGACTAAGAAGTATCCATCGAGGAAGTTGCCAAAGCCATTACTAAAGCATTCGGCATCACAAGGTACATCATCGGGTCTCGTTCATTGTCTCATCATCCCTAACGACCGATTCTATTCACGGATCAGTTCGACACTTCCCGCGCTGACAGTCAATTCCGGAAACCCGCCACCAACACCTGTTCCTGATGGATTCGATTGGCTTATTTGACTTATTCTAGGGTCATAGTCCAGAAAAGGCGACAAACGAACTTGGAGTCTGTCGCTTCCACGATGTTGGCTACACTGGGAATTTCCAGCACTTTCCGAGGATCGAGGAATGCTGTGAGTCCCTCACGATTTGTCCGTCGTCAAATTCTGATATTTCGGACACCCGGCACGTGGTTAATGATTGCTTCGACCAGCATCGTATGGTGATCTTCCGAGCGGCCCAGAGTCGACATCAATCCCCGCCGTTTTGGACTTTTATAACCCCATCCGCCATATGTGCTCTGGGTCAGTGTAGCTTATGGTTGCTCCAGGACCAGGGGTTGTCGTCGATCAGCGACAACCAGGAGGCCGCCACGAGGCAGACAGTGCAGCCGGTCGTAGTAGCCAGCGGCCTGCTTTTGGAGCGCAGCGAGTGGGGTAATCTTGTAGAAGGCTGCGATAGGTAGATTGTTGATAATAGCCAGTGGGTTTGTGTGCGGCGTTTGTTGGAGCAGGCCCCGACATGATACATCAAGTGCCCAAGCTATGACGAGTGTTGCACTTTGGGGACATATGATCTGTCCTGGGTCGATTGTGCGGATTGCGGTCGGCGATTCGCAGTCTTGACATAGACGGCGCGCCATCGTGATAACCGCCGGCCAATCGCGCGTCTTTGCAAGCGGCGCGATGGGAAAAAACGTAGAATGTTCGATTTGGCAAACAAACATGAAAACGGCTGTAATTAGCACGCCGAAGTGATCGAGCGCCTTGACAGCAGACAAGAACGTTGTGCATTCCTCAGCAACGGTTGCTGAAAAACTGAATAGAATAAGATGAGTGGTGCCTACAAATAGCTCCCAACATGAACGATCTCCTTTACAAAGGTTACTCGACGCTCACCGTCAACGCCTGCGCCCCTCGCGATGAGGTTGAGGATGCCAGGCCTCTTGGCGAAACTACATGCCCCATCGATATGCTCATCGAGAGAGCTGACGATGGGCTTCGAAAACATTCGATCTAGTTTTGCAGCATTTCGTGCTCTTGCGCCTTCTCGGGGACTGGTATTGGTGGCCTGCCCTGACTGGTGTTCCGTGTGTTAAACAGGGGAATGGGCCAGCCCTAGAACCCTCGCTATAGATTGTAACAAGCGGACTCAGTCCATTAAGCGGTAAAGCATGCCTCACTTACCCTCTTTCTATGGCGTTCTCTGGTTTTTGTTTCGGAGCTGCCGGGTTTGCGAGCGCGCACAGAACGTGCCTTCCTTTCACCCTCAGTAACTCTTGCGTTATTTAATTCCTATGCTTAATCTTTCTTTAAGGTCCTGTGGAAGAGGTGGGCCTACCCGCCGTTGGGCCGCCGTCGTCGCTGACGGTTCGTTTGCTGGACTGCCGCAGTCCCCTAAAGCCACTCGGAAACAATGTCCGCCCTCCAAGATAAAGCCAGCACAGCCCTGATGTCCCAGGCAGTCTTTAAGGTGAAAATTGGTGTCAAACGCACGAAACTTGATCAGTTTGCTCATTCGCTCATGTGGAATGTCCATTCATTTTCGCCCCCTGTTTTGCCCACTCCCGACAACATGTACAATTGGCCAGCCCCCGTGTGAGTGACCCCGCAATTCACCAGCATTTACAGTTGGGCCCGAGCTGAATCAACTGAATCGAAGTGCTACCAACAAGGTTGCCCTGGGCCAAAGTCCAACACGATTGAGATCTGGCACTCGAATATCCCGGAAGATGAGAAGAATGCTGCCGAGTTTTGGCACTTCAATCAATGCTTCCTGACTTCAGGTTGCCAAGACCTCATTCAAGGGCTCTTCGAATACTCTTAATTTCAGAAGGAAGCGAGCGTCAAGATCGCCCTTGGCGAAATCTTCTGTCTCGGGATGTCCCGGTCTACTTTCACACGCCTCACGGCCCTTTGGCACGGTAGAGTTGTATGCCAGTGCCACTGGCATAGATTCTTTGAGGAAATGCACAGACATTGGATAAAAATGAGCGTATTGGTGAGCTAACTGAACCGCACCTACACAGGCATTATTAGTCCTAAGTAGAGTACTGTATCGTCTAGCGTTCGGTCCAGATATCGTACGAAACTCTTTCCTTAAGACTACAGCTATCACGACCTCGTTTCCGAATTATTTAGGGTGCAGCAATAACGCACCCGAAGATTCCTTCCACGGCTTGCGCCCGCCGTCGATCACGTGAAGAGCAGAAGGAGCGCTCCTATCGCACGCATTGAGCGTTATGGAATGTGCAGGCCTTTCTGTGTTTTGTTTGGCTCCGCCGCCCATGGCACTACCGCCTGCGGGTAGGCGGTCCAACGCGCACGGCCGTCCGGCAGGCAGATTTGTTGCCAAAGTATTAGACGACCAGCAAACTGTCATAACTACCAAACATAGCACCTTTGAAATCGCAATTTAAATTGCGCGCCATTTAGATGGATCGTGGCAGAACGGTTTTGTGTCCGGGCGGAGTGCATGAGGCTGGGACGCGGCGGTGATGTTGCGCCTCGTCTCTAGGGGTCAGCCCGTTTCACTCTCATCTCAAATTCCATGTCGACGCGTCCTCTTCCCGATAATGCTTTCTACAAGCTCGTGGTGCACCTCGGTGGAGACTGCTGCGGGCAAATTCGATTTGTGTGCACAGTGACTGCACCTGTGACCATCCATGTAACGCTTGCAACTCAGATAAAAAGTGAAAACCGGGCTCACTATGTGTTTTGAAAACCGTCACAAAGGTATCTCTTTGCGGTGTCCCAGTTGATTACCGTAGCCTAGAATCAACTTGACAATGGTACGATGGCTGGGAAGATAAGGGTGGGTGCAAAGCATCGCGTACCTATGTGGCACAACATCATAAGACTCTGGGAAATGCGCTAATATCACAGGCTCTTAGGGGCCATCGTGCAAGCGAGATAGCTCGCAACTCCTATGGTGGATCTCCTGGTCTGCGTCAGGGCCTGGACTCTGGTCTTGTGACCTTAACCAGAAGGTGGTGCGAGACCAGTTGTGCAAGAAGCACACCCATCACTTCACTAATCGCTGACCGGCCTCATACTAGCTTGAGGTTGTTATGGGTTAAAGCCAGCAGGAGAGTGATTCAACTTGAAAATGGACTCTGGAATCGTACCATTTTATCGAGCTCCTTGGTCAGGTTTCGTGGCGCAGACGCTTGGTGCGCTCTCAATATATGCATCTCGGGTGCAACGCCCGCCGACTTGATATTTTGCTCCCGGCTGAGGTCGACAATGCTTTTGAAATTTAACGAGATTTCGAGGTGCTGAGGGCAAGTGAAAGCGCTGTCCATCCGTCCGGGAATAACCCTCCAGGTCAGGTTACGAGCTCGACATGTTAGCGGGCGGAAAGCAAAAGGCTGTATATCGAATCAGTTAAGTATGGATATTGAGACAAAACCGTATATCGATTATTGTTTCCCGAAAACCGCCCACCAAACTGTGGGTCGTCGACCATGAACGTTCCGCAATGAAGTGTATTCGCTGTCAAGGAGACCTTCAAAATGACTTGAATCTTCCTTGGGTCTACTCTTACTACAGTCGGTCTCACCATTTATTCACAGATTTGATTCTTGTAAACCTTTGGTGATTGCCTGCTGGCTCCTAGGTTATGCCGATCCGCCGAGGTTGGGTCCCTGTTAGAACTCCCTAAGAATCGCCCTGAGACGTACAAGGACGTAAAAGGGCGAAACACGCAGATGAGCCTCATAAGAAGGAGCGATTATGTTGCTTGCTTGCCAGTCATAATTAGAATAAAGGGCCCGGCGCACAAAACTCCCACCTTGAATGGCGCAGTCAGATATTGCGACCTCATTTCAACCGCCTACGACCCGTAGTGCATGTAGGTCAACGAAAAATACATCTCGGCTTCCTATCCTCTCTGTCCTCGCAAAGCACAGTGCGTGAAATGTATGGGTGGGCAGAGCGGCCAAGGTAGCAAGTGGTAGATGGGAGGGTTTCTGGCATACGATGAGGGCATACGCATGAGATAGGTTAGGGGGTACTGGAAAAACTGTGGCTGTGGGCAAAATATTGATCGGACTGCTGGCGCGAGGAGTGTCTGCCCGCTTCCATGTCTTTTCTATCGCGGAAAACCCAGTCGATCCGATTTCAAATTTCCGCAAGGCCAGCTTGACACAATCCCAACGCGGATATTGCTCGCTCTGCCTCGAGATTCACCAGGCAATGGGCAGGTATAGGCGCCTCAAGTTAGAGATGGAGAACCTTCTGCCGTGGTGCAAGGCTTCTCCGCGCGATCGCGACGCGGTGCATGACGTAGTAGCAACCGCGGGATCGGTCATGGCTAACTTTCCGCGGCTAGAACTCCGCAATTCCTGCCTGGTGCAAGTCGGGTCTTAGGTTGGGGTACTGGGCGTGCTTTCGGATTGGTGCGCATGGGGAGAAGCTCAACATGCCGTTGGGGAGAAGTAACAGTGGTGTTCGAATTCCTCGAAGCCAGTAGAAGCCTTGTCGGCCCTTCGAAGGCGAAGCAGTCACAGTGAGCATCACAGTCGGAAGTTAAGATAGACATGGGATGTCTAGATATGTACGTCGGTGGTGTTCGTTTGGAAATCTTCGTTCGTCAACTTTCAGAAGAGGAGACCGCAAGACCGCCCTCCCGTCCAGCTCCTTCCGAGGGGTCTCCAAGCGACGGCAAAATATGGCGAAGGCGACGTTGACTAGTGCAAACATTGATCTATTACTCTATATCTTCCTCCGGCGACTAGCTAGTTCGCGGGCTTTCGTCGCCGTCTGGCAAGGCGTACGTAAGAAGATCGTCAACAAGCTAGCCTAGGATCTCAGCCATGCGCTAGTCCAGCAAGACCCCGAGTATGATGCCCAGGACCAAGTGGAATGACCAGAGAGACGTGACTGGATGACAATGTATAGCACGCCCGATGATCACGGAAAGCCTTCAGATGGCGTTCAGGGCGTGCACCTTGAGGGCGGAGTCTCCACAGCTCGTCCCACATACCACTTTCTTAACGAGGAATTTGATAAGCGGCATCGTCCGAGAGAAAT